>JAQIXC010001094.1:0-16938 GCA_034697605.1 Metabelba pulverosa
ACTATCATATAAAACATGAACAGCTCTATCCATATATACTTGTTAAATATGGAAACAGTTCAAACAAAATTAAACAGATTGTTGGTTATGAGACAAAAATGCTGTTAACAATGAGCAAGTACATGAATTTTACATTTAAACTTGTTGATTGTCACTGGGATTGGGGAAATAAACAAGGCAATGGTAATTGGTCAGGCTTAGTTGGCAAAGTTTTAAATAAGGTTAGTCTTACATTTTTAATTGAAATAATAAAATAAATTCAACATATTAATTTAAATAGAAAGTAGACATCGGTATCGGCGGCATAAGTGAGACGCCGGAGCGCTCGGCAGTCGTCGCGTACGCAACGCCTCATTACATGAATTCAATTACATTCACGACTCCTATACCACAAGTCATTCATTACTCGTCGTCACTCTTCGCGCCATTCGATCCAATTATTTGGAAAATATTTCTTGCTATTATTATATTATATATTTTAACGAACTATTTAGTGTTAAATAAAATTTGTGTCAATTCTCCACATAATTGGTCGGTAATGTCGGCTCTATTCGCGCAGTCGATCCCTCGCTTGTCGTCAACGCATTCATCGCTCAGACTATTGACGTTTAGTTGGATTTTAATGTGTTTTATATTACGGCTCTTCTACGCGGGAGAGCTCTACAAGTCGTTGACAATTACCAAGTATTCCGATTCCATCGAAACTATAAGCGAATTAAATTTTGCCCTGGCTAATAAGAAATTGCAAATTTTGTTGCCACCAGAATTCCTTTATCAAAGATACCTCAAGGTAATTTAGTTGAGTTTGTGTAAATTTATATTACTTTATTAGTATTATAATTTGACATTTTTGTGTGTTAAATTAATAGAATATATCTTTTATTACCAAATTGTTAATTCTAATATAAAAGTTTAAGAAAAATTTTTATTACATATAGTAGGATATAATTAATAAAGTATATATATTTTTAAATTTAATAGACTTTTATTAATAAATTATAATTGTTTACATAAAGAGTTTTTTAAAACTAAAACTACCAGGGTAATTCTATTAAAAATTTGTTTTAATCTGACGTTAATTTAAAATAATTGCAGGATAAATTTTTCAATGGCTACGAGTATATATTCAAATACACGAATAGTATGATATCTGGTTTGAGATTATGGCAAAAATATCCGAACAGATATATCCGGGTAATGGAACGAATGACGTTGCGCTCGTTTATTCACCAGTATAAAATACGCCAATATTTACCCCCGATCAATTCGTACGCAAGTTTCCACACCGAACTTCATGGTATAGTTTTGCACAAACACTCAAAATTTATCAAACAATTTAATGCTATGTATGTATTATTCTAATGATTGCATGATAAATTTTTAAGATATATATAATTATTATTGGTAAAATTAATGCAGATTAATGAACATATTTAAAGCTGGTTTACTTAATTATTGGCAAAGCAATCTGTTTAAACATGAATTAATAGATGATAAAACGGATAAAATCCATCTTAATTATTTTACATCATTAAAAGTTGAACAGTTATTTATTGCATTTAAAAATCTATTATACGGTTGTACATTTACGGTAATAGTAATTATTAATGAATATATTTGTAAATTTTCAAAATTGCAGTTTTTTCAATAAATTATTACTGATAATAATAAATTATTAATATTTGTAAATTTAATATAAAATTCGATAAATACGCACTGTATAAACATATGAGTTTGATAAAATTATATAAATCTTTATTTCTCTTAGAATTTAGTTATTATACATGCAATTCAGTCGATAGAATTGAACTGATTAAATAATATGCGTGTTTTCATGTATGTTCATGTATCATGTACAGTGTATTTATAAACAAAAATAATTTACAATAAAATTGAACTGAATAAATATAACTTTGAATTTTTAAAATGAAAGATTTTATTCCAAATATCTTCTAAACATTTGATTTAAAAGTTGTTTTTATACAACTTTTAGCATACTGTATGTTTAGTTTATTGGTATAGAACTGCATGCTAAAATCTAGCTTTTAATTTTAAATATTAGACGGAAAAAACACATTAACTCATATTTTTATCCACTTTAAACAATTTGATTAAACAAAATTACAATTCATTTTAATAGTCCCCCCCCCCATTTTGTTATAATTATTTATAAACATTCAATTATGTTAACACACACTTTGTCATGTTACAACATTAGCAATAAAACATACTATTTATAGTAAACAACATAATAAACTAATTAATAAATTAATGCGTTTATTGCGCTATCCTCAATATAAACTTGATCTAAATTCAATATTTAAAAAACAAATTTACATTTACAATTAATAGTATTTGACAAATAACGCAATTAATTATCTCAAATTGTATTTACATTATTTTATCTAATAGCAACCAACATGATATATTATTAATTATATATTTTATATTTCGCATTTACATTAAAACAATTTTTAAATTTATCTATTCACAATTAATTACTTATATTCGCAATGAGTTTCGACGCAAACCGCGTAATACCGGCACATCTGGTGCTCTCGCGAGCGGACGACGAGTTGTTTCGAATCGGTTTGTGTTTCACAACCAATCATAACGTGAGAAGACATCCAATCCATACACCGATTCTCGTATTCGCTATAATGTTTGCGCAATTAGTGAAATGCTTTATCAGTCTATCACTCGACGACTTTAATTCATTTATATATTTGGGCGATTATTCCGTATATATAAAAGCGAAATATAATTTCAACACGATGCTTATATTATTTACATTGTCGGCAATGAGTTCACAAATGATTTGGGTTTATAACTACAGGAATGTCATAAAACCGACATTTCTCGCAGTGTTTGAAGTGATGGCGGGCTTGCGTTCACCTAATAGTATCGGATTAAATGAGCATGTTGTAATCATAAAACTGACTAAGAAATCAACAAAATTATTTAGACTAGCTTATATTAACTGCAAATATATTGGGCCATTAGCAAGCGCCATTTTAATAATTTTGTCATACTTAATTAATTGTACACCCTTGCAAATTTTACTATTTGGTGTCATTAATATAATTCATTACATATTATTCACATATTATGTATTTAATATTACATTTTATCAAGCTATTTATTTTTATTTAATATGTTGCTATTTGATGCTTAAAATTAAACATTATTATAATACTGTAATGAGTTTTATAAATGAACAAATATCACCTGTATATTTGTATAGATTTATAGTTAACTGTAACATTTTATTTAATGAAATTGTTGAATACAATGAAACATTTTGGTCTAAATATTGTTTGTTTCTTTGGATCTTAATGAGTGGTCAGCTGACAATGCTACTATATATTAGTTTCTTTGTATCAATTAAGTTTTACTATTATATCATGTTCATTTATGGATTTGCAATTTTTTTTCTCAAATTTTTAATTTTAATATTTACTGCATCTGCTCTTAATTATAAAATTAACGCATTGTATAAAATATTAAATTCAGTAATTGTTTTGCGTTTATCCAAAAACTTTTTTGGAAAACATAATAAATTAATGGAATTTAGAAAATTGATTCATGTACAATTGAAGGTAAATTATGTATATAGTTATAGATTAATTATTACACTTTTCTTTGCTATCTTGCAATTATTTTAGCTTGTATCAACAATTGAACGAATTAGCAAAATGGATACTGGGTTTACATGTTGGAAACTATTTACGATTAATTACTTTCGATGTTATGAAGTAATGATTATTTCGTTTTATAAATAAATTAAAAAAAATATTCTGTATACTAATTGAATTTTTTACGCACTTTAGATATTGTGTTTGTTTTCTATTTTATTTTTACGAATATTAGAAATGTCACAAAAATAATATTATTATTATAAAAGTAATTATTAAATAATATATGTTCCTCGTGTATGTAATATTGATAATTATTATATAAACATAATTAGTTGTATTATTGCATTCTTGTGTTATTGAGAAAATATATTATTTTATCAAGTACTATGTAAATTGTTAAGACAGTACAACTGTACCTAGTGTTGCCAACTCTCAAGGAATCACCTTGATTCTCCCGGAATTGACCGAGTTCTCAAGGCTACAGGTCAGCCTCTTACCTTGATACTATAATCTCAAGGAATTAATTTTTGAAATATTAAAAAATAATTTGTTGCATATTTAACAATTTTATAACAAAATATCTCTTATGCTTAAAAATTATGTCGATATATAAACTTTACCATAATTATTACATTAAAATTAAAATGATACATTAAACAACTAGAATAATGTAACCAATAGTGTTATAACAGCAAAATATTTTTAAAAATATTTATTATTTCAATTTTGCAACTGTTTACTAATTTATATTACTAACATATAAATATACTAACATATAAATTTATAGTACTAACAAATTAATTTTACTAATTTATATTTTATTAAACTTTTAGTTGGAATTATAGTAATATCTGATCTTATTTGTAAAATTTTCAAATTTTAATAAAACAATTCATAAACTCAATGTAATGCTTATTAATAAATATGATGTGCTATACAATGAGTTTATCAACTATTTTATTAAAAGTTGAAAATTTACAAACATTCAAATTAAATATTACTAAAATTCAAATTAAAAGTTTAAACAAATATAAAATAGTAAAATTAACCTGACAGTAAACTGATTTGGGGCGAGAATTAGATTTTTTATTTATGAGATATATGCAAGCTAAATTTTGCTAATTTAATAATAATTTTGTTATTTTTAATTTTTACAAAATATTATTAATGTTATTTATTGAAAAACATGACCTCAAGGAATTCTCAAGGTGAAAACAGGTTAATTTATCAAATTCTCCAGGAATTCAAACCTGAGAGTTAGCAACACAAACTGTACCACATCGATTTCATTAATGATTAACCTTACCTAATTAACTAGTTATTAAACCTAACCTAGAAACACTACCCACACTAAGTTTTGTATTCTATATAATCTATATTTTATTATTTTATTATATTCATATATATTTTTATTGTTAATTTTAAATTAATCAAATCGATGCAAAATTCTTCAATACAAAAAAGTTGCGTGTGAATCACAAATGTTTTAATACAATTTAAATCAAAATCGTCCTAGTAGTTCTTGTATGATATACAATATTATATATGTCCTTGATTAAATCCACAAATTATATACTCTATGTATTAAAACAATTATTACCTAATTGTATATTCTTGCTACATATAGATATTGGCATTCATTTGTTTATCAACAATGTAGGCCAACTTGTCAATTTGTAATCTTTATAATTACATGTTTAAATAAACTATAAATAACTAAAAATAAATTTAATTAAAATTACGCTAAGCAAACTAAAAACGTGATATAATCAACATGTAATTCGAAGCACACAATAACACGAATTCGATGAACTGACGGTTTGTCATCGCAAACCAATCCAAACAAACGAATCCAATGTCTCGTTCGGAGAGCTTCTCAGCGAAGGACAGGATTTTCAAGCGATCGACGACTGGAATGCGAATGCGTTTCGCAGTCATTGAGAAGAGCTGTGAATACGGCTTATGGGCGGCCGTCGACACCCAAACCGACATCAGATTAATGATGAAAATGACGCCAAAGCCCACGAATACCATAATAACGTTAATAAATAGTACGATCGGAGTAATGCTGGCGTTTCGGAGACAAGATATCGCCATAAGAATAGACGGCGGCATAAAATAGTAGACAATAAATATCATATAACGCAACGTATGATTGAAGTCATCGATAATATTCAGGACGTAATTGTGTGCATCGATTGCGCGCATCATTAGCCGTACGTTTGCCGAGCGGAGACTCGCGGCCAACGCGGCGTTGATTTCCCGAAACGCGTACAACGGATACAAAATGAATAATATCCACAAAAGTGCGCCCAAACATAACGTAGCAAATAGTTGCGAACAGAATAGGTATCCAATGGCGTTCCAGAAAACAACCGCCATTAGGGGTACGTCGGGGTAATGATCGAAATACATCCAAAGAGTGTATATGACATGGAATAGCACATAGAAAAGCACCGATAGCTTATAGATCGGGTACATCAGGTATGCGATTGTTTGCAATCCAAGGCCGAGTTTGCGCTTATGATTCGCATTCAACGGATAACCGATTGTGTTCTCGACTATCGTGACGATGAGTGGTATCGCATATAGCGATCGGTTAAGTGTCTGACCATCGAAGACGACGCGCAAGGATGTTATGGTCAGCGCCACTAACGCGAACATCCGATCCCATAGTTTCGCATCGGCGCCCAAATAGCCGAAATCGCACAATACGTCCCGATATTCTGGCCAAAGCAGTGGTGCGCCGAATCGCACAACTGTCAACATGTTAGCAAACTGGCCGATAGCGACGCGAAATGTGTGCCATTTGTTCGGATAGACGTTATTGATGTATTCGAAGACATTCTGAGGTATGGCTACATTTGTTTTTCGCATGAATTCGTTTGCCAATCGCAACGAGTCCTCCAGACGCTGTTGGCCAGACATGCGCTGAATGGCGCGCACCCGGCGTTTTAACTTGTATAACTTGTTGGTTTTTACTTGTATCATTTTACTTTAATTTATTAAAATTATATTATTTTATTAAACGTATATAAACATAATTGAAATATTTGTTTTTAATGCAAATTAATTTTAAAATATAAACATTTACCCGTCGGTATTAACCAATCCGAGTAGTTCCGCCCGAGTAGTTTACTATTTACAATAAAGATTAAAATTATTACTACACTGATGAATTTTTAAAATATTTATAATTTAATTTTGGATTATTTTTCTGATACTGATATGTATAATTTTATGTTTGCTTGCTATTTTTAGTATAAATACTCGTGTTAATCTTTGTAAGCTTATATTCTTATTTATTATTAGTTAATAATTACAATAGATTTGAGTAATAAGTACTCACAGGTACCTCTTAATAAAGTGTCTAACGCCGTAAGCTATTACAATTTAATCTAAATTAAACATCCATAAAATATGTTATTTTGCGCAAAATTAGCGGCATATGGATAGTCCTTATAATGTAATTAACGGCTAAATTCTCACTTGCTGTCAGGTTTAAATGTATGTATCCAATGGCAACTAGTATAAACATATTTAACTCTAACTGTTTAAAATTAGCTTGATATTTTTACAATTTTGGAATAATTTGTTAAAAACTTACTAATCAATCAATTAAAAACTATCCTATATGTCACTTTGCTCTTTACTATTTAATTCAAAATAAATTTAATTTTATATTCAACAGTACAATGTAATAGTAGAATACATAAACAGTTGATTTGTGCTGGTGTTTTTTATTTCAAGAGTTTGCATGTTAACAAAAGTTGAATAAATTATAAGTTAAGTCAGAGTAAGTATGTTTATACTAGTTGCCATTGGATACATACATTTAAACCTGGCAGCAAGTGAGAATTTAGCCGATAATTACATTAAGAGGACTATCCATATGCCGCTAATTTTTTTGCAAAATAACTTATTTAAATATAGATGTTTAATTTAGATAAAATTGTAATAGCTTACGGCGTTACACACTCTATTAAGGGGTACCTGTCAGGTCTTACCAAAACCTCTATACAGTACCACGTATCTTTTGTAACTTAAATATATAAAAATAATTGTTCACTTGTACTATAAAATTGATTTTCCATATGTAAAAACTATAAAACATTATATAATAAAATTGAAATTCTATTTATTGAATTGGATTGAATTGAAATTAGAATTGTATATTAACATTATAAAATAATACTATTAAAATAAACGCTTATAAGTTTTATTTAAAATGTCATATAGGATAAATTACGTAAAAAGCCCAAAGCTCAGGTTATAGATCTGAGTAACACGCTCAAATTCAGGTCCTTGAATTAGTCAAATGTCCAGGTCAAAACTCAAGTTTTGCTTAATAGCCTCAAGGGCCTGGACCTGCTCATCTTTAAACTAATCGCAAGATGGTAATATTTTCTAAATAAAATTGCTACAATTCTAAATTTATTATAAAATTTTATTATATAAACTAATTTTTAGTTTACTTAATGTAATAATAAATTATTTATCTAATACTTATTTTTAGTATTTGTAATACTTCAACATTACCTTTATGTCACACATTCGAAGGTAGTTTCTTGATTGTTTTAAATAAAATGTTTAATGTTGCTTAAATGATTTTCGAAAAATTGGTCAAATACTTCAAAGGTGATTTAAGCAAATTATTTTTGGTAATTTAAGACATTATATAAGACTAACACAATTATTATTTTAAATAATTTTTCAGATAAGTTTTAAAGTAGCTTGATGGAAAGAGAATATTATTTTTTATTTAATTACATAATCAATATTTTAGTGAATTTATGTTTTAAATAATTTAATTTAGCGATAAAAATTTAATAAAATAATTTATAATATATATAGAAATCAATTATTAAATAAATATTAAATTAATCTATACAGCTCATAAATTAATTTTGCAATGATATTTAGAAGCTGTCTAAAGTTTATAAATCAAATAGATTTTTTATATTAATTATTTATTATTTTAAGCAAATTTACTCATTTTTATTTTAAAATAAAATTATTCAAAAATAAATAAGCCTAAACATTTATTAAGTATTAATTAATTGAGTAAAATTATACGAATCAACCTCTAATTTTACATATAAATATCAAAACAATAGAAATTATACTTATAGATAATTATAATTAACAAATATATTTTAAATTTATACAGTATTATATAAGTATTAAACAGTTTTATAAAAAAAATTAATAATAATAAATTAATAAAGTTTATATATGTGAATAATGTTTATAATAAGCGTTAAAATTAGTTTTAATTTAATTTATTATTATTATAAACCGAATAAATTTAGCTATTAATAAATATAAATTCTAATTTGTATTAAAAATTTTATATAGAAATTTATGGTTATTTTATTAATTATTTTCTACAAAATTTTCCACATAATTTAAGAATGAACATTTAATTTATTTTAAATATTTATTTATTCAATAATAATTTATTTTATTTTCAAATAGTTAAACCAATAATAATAATTATATAAAATCTAAATTTATTATTAATATAAATATTTTGATTAGACAATTACTTTTTAAACATAAGAATTCTTAACAATTTGGCACTAAAAACCATATTTTATTTTAAATAGGTCAAAGGATACAATACAAACGATAAAAACGATATATATACAGCATGGAGCAAAACTTAAAGTTCGATATTTTGATAAATATCTCGGGAACCGCTAAACCGATTTCTGAAATTTTTAATTTACTTTGTTTAGAATTTTCCAGAAAACTTTTTCACCAAGGCGATTTTGATACCGTAAACAATAGCAAATTTTATTGCATATAAATTTTCCCATAGGATATAATGAGAATAATATTAAGTAATTTGTTTTTTACATTAAAGATTTAAATTAATAAGAGTTTATAATTTAAAATTGTATTAATTTAATCTATAGTCCTTATTTTATTTATTTCTACTGTTATAACTTGAAAAATATTTACAATTATCAAGTTTATATTTTGTTTTATTATAAAATTAAAAATGTGAAACTCACATAACTTTGATAATATTAATAGTAATCAAAATTGCTTTGTTGAAAAAGTTTTCTGCAAAATTCTAAACAAAATGAATTAAAATTTTTGAAATCGGTTTAGCGATTTCCGAGATATTCATCAAAATATCGAACTTTAAGTTTTGCTCCATGCTGTATATACAATAATTATGGAAATTCAAAATTCCACAAATCAAGCATTTGCTCCGGAACTACTGGGCCGATTTTGGTCTGTTTTGTTTTGAAACAATTAAAATCTTTTCATATTTCTTTGTGCATTGATTGATTTGGAATAAAATTGATATTTTAAAAATTAACAATAAATAGCGTTTTAATCAAATGTTTATTAATATAATTACGAAATGAACATGTGATTCAAAAGAGTACACAAATTAATCAGATACGTGTTTTTGGAATTTTTAAAATTTGACCTTAGACCGATTTTATACACAAAATAAAGCAAATTCTCTAAAACTCTAAATTTAATCTTTAAAGCATTTTACTTAAATTTTGCAATGATATTTAAAAACTGTTTAAAGTTTATAAATCAAATAAATTTTTTTATTAATGATTCATTATTGTACTCATATATATTCACTAAAAAAAATAAAATTATTAAAAAATAATAAGAATAAATATTTACTAAGTATTAATTAATTGAGTAAAACTATACAAATTCTACATATAAACATCAAAACTATAGAAATTATACTAATAAATAATTATATTAAACGAATATGTTTTAAAATTATAATAAATGTAGATATTATATAATTATCTGGGAAAATATTTGAAATTTTTTTGACTCAAAATAGCCCTTATGGATTAAAATTTTGCTTTCACTTTAGGGCTAGTTTCGGCTTCATTCCAAACACGGAAAACCTGTTATACGACTGTACTTGATATCTACTTTGGAAAGTCGTATAACTGGTTTTCCATGTTTACATTAAAGCCGAAACTAGCCCTAAAGTGAAGGCAAAATTTTAATCCATAAGGGCTATTTTGAGTCAAAAAAATTCCAAATATCTTCCCAGATAATTATTAAACAGTTTTATAAAAAAAATAACTAAATATTAAAATATAAATAAAAAATATAATTTTATAATAAATTTAAAAGTTGAAAATAATATTTATATTAAGCGTTAAAATTATTCTTTATTTAATGTATATTTATTTTAAGCGCAACAAGTTTCACTACAAAAAATTTCCATATGAAATTTTAAATGAAAATTAAAATTATCATATGAAAATTTTTGGTTATTTTATTAATTATTGTCTACAAAATTTATCACATATTTTAATGATGTATATTTAATTTATTTAAAATATTTATTTATTCAATAATAATTTATTTTATTTTCAAATAGTTAAATCAATAATAATAATTCTATAATATATAAATTTATTAATAATATAAATATTTTGATTAAACAAATAAGTTATATATTAGATAAAAATATATATTTCTAGTGTCAAACTCAGATTTTCTTGTTTATCTTGTTTATAAAATAAATAATAAATTATAAACATTAAATAAAATTACTATAAATAACTTTATAGATTTAAATACATGTGTATTAATATTGTTTAATTTTGATTTTTAAGTTAATTTAGAACCAAGATAACTATTATGTTTCTAAATTATAAAAATAACAAAATAAGTAGTGAAAAAAAAACAAAAATATTATTTTTTTATTTAAATTTTTGCAATGTAATAATTATTTTTAGAAATTTTATAATAAGTTAAATTAATGTTAAATTAAAATTGTTAAAATTTAGATTTTATTTATTATGAATGTTAATAAACTTTTGTTGTAAAGGTATAGATTTAAGACAATAATTTATTGCACATAAATTGTTTTTAATTAATTAAGTACATAATTAAATAATTACACATTAATAATATTATAGCAATTAAACGTATATTGTTCTTGCTATTATAATCTATTTAAGGATAAAACATATAATAGTAAATAAACTAAATTGTGTAATAAATCTAAGAAACATAACAAATATTTTTCTTGTGATTGAATTGTATTAAATTGCAAAACATAATAAAATTAATTGAATTTAATATAATTACACAATGATATTAATAGTAAAGTATATTTTGCATAAACACATCTTGAAACAATAACATCTAGACGTTTGAAAAGTCTATATAATTTAAACAGTCTTCAGTTTTAGATGTTAAATTATTAATTGCATTTCATTATGTAAAATATTTTACACAATACTGGCAAAAATAAACGACAACTAACTATTATAAATTTAACTTCCTAATTTAATTAATTTTCCCCTCCTTAAATATTGCATTTATAAATACACCAAATAAAGCTACTAAGTAATGTAATTTTTGTTTTAAGACAATACATTCGTTAAATATAATTAGTGTATTTATGAATTTTTTATATTGCATTTGGGATAATTTAGTTTTTTTTAATCTTGTTTTTACAAATAATAAAAATGTCATTACAATAATTATAATAATTATACTGTAATAATAAAATTATTAAATATAAGATATTTTAATTATTTAAATATTACTTATTATAATTTTAATAGTTATACACCCCGTTAACGTCTTACTATTTTGTTTTAATCCCAATAAATTTATTACATGTACGTATATTATTATTTGTTAAATGTTAAAGCACATTTCTTTGGAACTAAAAATTTGATTTACTATTGCAAGTATATTGCTTATTTATGAAAAAATTTGGATATTCGTAATTATAAATTTATAAATGAATCAACACCATTATAAATAATTTAATAACATTGAATACTGTTGGATTTTAATTCAAGTAAATATGTTTAGTTCTAATTTTTAGCTAAAATTGGCATTGAATTAACTATAATGTTATCAAAATTATTAAAATAAAAAATAAGTATTTAAAACAAATATAATTATTTTTAAAATTAATTGAATGTTTGTAAACTAATAATTACTTTAAGTAATTTTAACAATTTTACAATTAAGTCTAATTAAAACTGTTAAAATTTTTATTATCTTATCTATTAATGTTAATAAATCTTTGTTATAAAGGTATAGATTAAAAACAATAATTTATTACACATTTCTATAATGTTTTAATTAATTAATTAAGTAATTAACCAATTACATATTATGATATAATAGCAATTAAAAGTATATTGTTCTTTCTATTATAATCTATTTAAAGATAAAACATATAATAGTAAACAAAATAAATTGTGTAATAAATCTAAGGACATAACAAGTTTTATTTTTGTGATTGAATTGTTTTAAGTTGCGAAACATAATAAAATTAATTGAATTTAATATAATTGATCTGATTATAATAATAGTAAATTATTTTTCATAAACACATCTAGACACAATAACATCTAGACATTTGAAAAACAAAAATTAAAATATATTTGTGCAAGATATTATGTTAAATGTAAAATCATTCTAAATATAATATGTCTTATAATTTATACGGTGTAAAATTATTAGTTGCAATTAACAAGGTTTGTGTTAATACATATGATTTAATAAATTTATATTAACATTAATTATGATTTACTAATTAAAAAATTAGCAGCTATACCCATATATGCAAGTTACATATGACAATAATTCTAGCAAGATTAAAAGCATATTAGGATATGAAGGGAACATGCTAACAACAATGAGCAAATATATGAATTTTACATTTGATCTTGTTGATTGTCATATGAAATGGGGCAGTAAACGTAGCGACGGGTCGTGGAGTGGTATTATCGGCAAAATTGTTACTCATGTATAACAAAATGATACATGATTATTATAAGTAGTTAGAAATTATTTTATTATTTTATAATTTGAATAGAAAGCAGACATCGGTATCGGCGGCATAAGTGAGACGCCGGAGCGCTCGGCAGTCGTCGCGTACGCAACGCCTCATTATATCAATGCGATTACGTTCTCGAGTCCTATACCATATGTCATACAATACTCTACATCACTGTTCGCACCATTCCATACAATTATTTGGAATATATTTTTTGCTATCATGTTGTTTTATTTGTTGTTAAGTATTTTAATGCAATTCAAAATTAATGATAATTTTGCATTAATTTGGTCAATATTGAGCGCTCTGTTTGTGCAATCAATTACTGTTTCCACTCATTCAGCGCTCAATCAACTGATGTTGAGTTGGATTTTGTTGTCATTAATATTACGACTACTCTATGCGGGAGAGCTCTACACGTCGTTGACGTTTGCCTCGTATTCCGATTCTATTGAATCAATTGAAAAATTGAATTCAGCCTTGGTAAATAAAAAATTGCAAATTTTATTATCACCGACACATTTATATCAAAAATCTTTAAAGGTAATCTATGATAATAATGTAATGTAAATTTTTAGTTACTAGTTAATTTACAAGCAAATTAAAGAATAAATTTTTATTCAATAATAACTATATAAATTATTGGTTTGCTAATTTCATGTACATATTATTTATTTATATAATATTAATATAATGTATATAATATTAATATCTATATTAATATTATGCATATAATATTTTACATGATAATATTTTCAAAATAATTTATTTGTACAGGATAAATTTTCTAATGGAAAAGATTATATATTTAAATACTCGAAAGATAGGGACGAAAGTCGCGAATTGTGGCAAAACAATCCAAACAAATATATTCGAGTGATGGAGAGAATGACTTTGAGATATCGTATTATCGATTATCAAATTCGTCAATATTTGCCCCCGATACATGCTGATTCGATTTTTCAATCAGATCTGAATGCATTAGTTATGCAAAAGAATTCAAATTATACAAAACAGTTTAATAGAATGTAAGAATTTATTCGCCAATTTTTATACTGTTTATAAATGCTAAATTCGTCTGTGTTAAATGTTTATTAATAATAATTTACATTTATTATTTTTGATAGAATATCGGATATAACTAAATCGGGATTTATGGATCACTGGCAAGATAGTTTATTTAATAATGAGACAAAATTCAACAAAATTGATAATGGCATATTTGAGCCTATGCAGTTGAAACAGTTGTTTATAGCATTTAAACATTTAATCTACGGATGTTTTGCTGCATTTGTTTTAATAAGTTTTGAAATGATTGTGATATTTATAAAACATAGATTTATGCAGTGATATTTATTACTTTATTTTATATCATGATAAAATTTTTTGTTTAACAATATTTACGTTACATAATTGTCATTATAATTATATTGATAAATAAACTTTATAGTAATATTGATACATATTAAACATAATAAAAATAATTCATAGCAACATTGAATATAATAATAAAATTATTTATTTTATTTAAAAATATAATTTAATATTTATTTTAAAATTTTTTAACTTAATATTAATTTAAAATTATATAAATAATAATCCATGTATATTGCTATTTATATAATTGTTTTTAAATCTTTAGAATATAAAATAACACTTTTTTCATAGTTATTTGTTTATCTTGTATTACAGTATAAGTATAACATAAACATAAGTATAATTATAAATGATATTTTTTAATAAAATATTTTGAAAATTTCTGTTTATTTATATTATTATAATCAATAAGATCTCTTATATTAACAAATTGTTAAATACATAATAAATGCAATAAAATTTAATTATTAACTAACAATACACATTCAAGCTATTAACATTTGTAAAATATTTTTATTTAAGTTTGTGATTAAGTAAAGTTTAGACAGTTTAAAACATTAAAAAGACATAACATAATGTTTTATAATTTAAATGGTATCAAATTATTCGTCGCATTTAATCAGGTTAATCTAGTTTTAAAAAATAATTAATTGCTTTTAAAACTAAAATAGTTTTTAAGCAGCTAAATCCGTATATACATGTTACATTTCAAAATTATTCAAACAAGATAACACAAATATATGGATATGAAGGAAAGATGCTAGTAATCATGAGCCAGTACATGAATTTTACATATGAATTTGTTTATTATCATATGGATTGGGGTCGCAAACTTGCTAATAACTCCTGGACAGGTCTTATTGGAAATATTGTAAACTATGTAATCTATAAATTACTTTCTGTTTGGCACTAAGAAATAATACCTAATTAAATATAAACATGTTAAAAGAAAGCAGATATTGGTATCGGAGGTATAAGTGAGACGCCGGAGCGCTTGGCAGTCGTGTCGTACGCAACGCCTCATTATATTAATTCAATTACATTCACGACTCCTATACCACATGTACTGCAGTACTCGACGTCACTGTTCGCACCGTTCGATCCGATTATCTGGAAAACAGTTTTTGCTATTATTTTCATTTATATGTTATTGGGATTTATAATACAAAATAAAATTCATTTCGATTTTCCGCTCAAGTGGTCAGTCGTAAGCGCACTGTTCGCGCAACCAATCGGTCGGTTGTCGTCAACGCCGACATCACTCCGACAACTGATGTTGAGTTGGATTTTGTTGTCATTTGTATTACGACTACTCTATGCGGGAGAGCTCTACACGTCGTTGACATTCACTAAGTATTCCGATTTAGTGGAAAATTTTTATGAATTAAATTTGGCCTTTGCTAGTCGAAAATTGCAAATACTGCTTTTATCAAAGTATAATTTAATATATCAAAGATGGATTAAGGTAAAATACATGGTAACAATTAATGCTAATAGTTACAGTGTCTATATATATACAGTATATTATTTTAAAGTAAATGTTAATAAAAAATAACTTATTCAACTATCTTATTTATCTAACTCGTTAACTGGCTGAACTGTGTTTCTTGTATTGGGTTTAATTTAGCATAGAATTAAAGCTTTAATTATCAAGAAAACAATTTTAGACAGTTTAGCAGCGAATAACCGATAGATTAGACAGTAATCAAAGGTCAAATTCGGTGTTTTCTGTACTGTAATGCTAAGCAGTCGTACAGTGTATGCATTGGTTTGCTATGCTTTGCACTGCTTTAGAGAGCAGTACAACGAAATGTTTTTAAAGACTCATAGACTCTAATACTGTATGAATGCCCAGAAGACCCCGAATTTGACCTTTGATTACGGCCGCGCTTCAGGTCATTCGCCGCTAAACTGTCTAAAAGTGTTTTCTTAATAATTAAAGCTTTAATTCTATGCTAAATTAAACCAAATACAAGAGACACAGTTTAGTTAACGAGTAAATATACTAAATTGGTTTTATTTAACAAGATTATTTTAAGTTTGAAAAATAGGACTTGCCTATTTACCGAGCTGTAGATTCGACCGCTTTTCAGCAGGCCAGAATGTGTT
>JAQIXC010001095.1:0-16934 GCA_034697605.1 Metabelba pulverosa
ATTCATGTTCTCCGGCGCCAGCGCCAGATACTGGTGCTCATCCATGCGCGCGAAGTACGCCCACAGCTGTTCGACGGGCGCCAGGAGTATAGCGTCGGCGTCGATGTGTATGACTGAGTCGTGGTATGGAAGGAGTGTCTGTTTAAGAGGTTTTTATGCATATAAAATTAAAATCATCTGTGTAGTTTCTAATTGCTCAAAGTATTATTATTGAAATTACTTATAGTATTTAAAAACTGCAAATTTTAGAGCTGTTTATTTACTTTAAACATGTTAAAGTTAAACAAACATAAATTCTATATTATTTAAATATACTGTACAATTTCTACATTGAATGCTACACAACAATAAACCTAAATTAAGCTTTTTGAATTTAAAATTTTTACATTACGTCTTACTACTTAATCATTAGGTTATTGTTTAATAATGTAATATTGCTGATATAATGACAATGTTCATAGCAAAAAAAAAAAAAAAAAAAAAAATACCGCATAAAACAATCTTTCTGATGAGCATGGTTTGAAAGCGTATTTCCAATACCTCCAGTTCGATACATTCGGAAAGCTAGCAAGCATAATTTCAAATGTCATTTTATCCAGGTATTTTCTTGGCCACGATAATATCTAATAAATTAAAATAAAATAATTATACAGCGCTCTCGAGTCTAGACTAACTTTGCTAATTTAGTTATTAATTTTTAACGAGTTTATTACTACAAATTTAATTAAAGTTTTATAAAGAAAACTTAACAACTTAGCACTTAACTACATTTTAAAAATTTAATTCAGGTATTAGATTACTATAAGTATAAATGTACAATATAATATTACATAAATATAAGTATTAGTATTCTCATTGTAATTATAAACATGAAACTAATGTTATACGCTTATATATGCTAATTAGAATTAAACAATAATATTATTTTGAATAATTTTTAAACTACTTAATTTAAGCTACTGCTTGCTAATATATTAATACTAGCGTTATCGCGCAAACAGAATCTATCTAGATAAAATATTGAAGCTTAAGTAAACGTTTATGTGCATGGTAGTTAGCGAATATAGGCGCTTGTGATCCAGGTAGAATTTTATTTAAGTTTAAACTTGCACGTGTGCGGGGGTTAAAACTAAAATCAATCTAGGCATACCGTATGGGTAAACGCAGATGCATGCTGTTCTTCATCGACAACAATAATGAAATGCAGTATTTGTTGCGAGAAAATGAGAGCCGACTTCATCATCACTAGCGTCTGATTCCTAACACCGCGACCACAACTGGTCACCGCCAGCCGTACGCCGCCGACCGCCGGCACACCGTATCGATGCGTATGGTTAGCAATAATAAGATGCGAGTAATCACTTAAATGAGCATGCTTATCGCTTAACGTATATTTCGATAATAAAATCCAATTTTGTTTAATTGAAACATAATTGTAATTTGCAAAAATCAGCATTGAACTAATGATAATTATAACAAGTAACTTGACTAATAAATTTTTTAGCATGTTTACTTTGTTAATTTAGCTTAATTAGGTCAAATATTTGCTTATTGTGAGTTACACTTTTATAACAACGTAATTCTAACTTTTATTTAAACATATAAATCGATTATAAACTGTTTTTAAACTTTAAATTATGTGAATATAATTTTTTTACATTTTCTTATATTGTACAAGTGTATTAGTTATATGATATAACTTTGTAACAAAATACAACATTATTCAGTACTTTGTACAATTATACATGTATGTATTAAAAAAAAGTTTTAATAATCATTTGGATTTTTTTAAATGATCCAAAATGCCAATAAATAAAACATGTTATAATATTTCTTTTGTATTTAATAGGCAAATTAATTTTTAAAAACTCAAATTTTAAAAACATGTCTAATTTTTGTATCGTTTACTAGACTTCTGAATTTTTATTTGAGATTATATTATCTATAATAAACTATAAATAAAATTAATGCCACTTTATTTAAACTTATATTTATTTATTTTGTTATTTATTCCAAAACTATAAATTACATAATTTTAAATTTTTTACATTATTTTATAATAACATATTTTTATATTATAATAAATTTATTAAATATCTATACTCTACATAATGTACATGCAATCAATAAAAACATTATCATACTATGCATGCTACAGTTTTAATTTTATTATATAACTATTATATTATTGTACAATACACCTAATACTTATACGAACAGTATTATTAAATATTTATAACCTAAATAAATTTTCAATAATATGATCTATATAAATATAAATTGTCCTTGCATTTGAAAACAACAGAATAAATTAAAAAACAAAACAAAACATTACGATAACTGTAATGCAAAGCAAAACTTAAAACTTCGATAAAAGTTGCAAACATTCTCATAAATTCTATAACAAGATTCTATGTCATAGAATCTTGTTAGCTTAGCATTTACTTAAAAACTTACTTGTTACTTAAACACAACAGAAAATATTGAATAAAATACCAAATAAAATTAAAATAATTAATAATAATTGTATAGTTTATAAACCAAACGAATTAATGCAGTTTTCTAACAATGTAGCGAACAATCGGACGCTTATTGTTCAGCCTCTGGCTTACGATCCGTATCTAAATATTTATTTCGGGTTTGTCTTCAAAAATATTGTTTTTATTTTTATATAATTTTCATTTGATTTAGAAATACAACTCATTTTGCAATATGCTAGTCAAACTAATTATTGAATTTGCAAAAACATATCAACTCTCGTATGTACATTATTATTTTTGCATGCTAGTAATTTATTTTATTTTTATAATATAATCTATACAGCTATCTATAATATAAGCTATTTATAAGTTATTGAGATAATTATTTTACATAAATAAGTGATTTATTTATTTACTATTTGTTTTATTAAGTATTTTTTTATAAAGTAAGATATATTTGCATTGATATTTACACATAATAAAAATATTTTAGCTTGCGCTTTAATTCCATACCAAGTGATTTTGTGGAATTATTTACAAAACTAAAAGCAGCCAATGTATTCCTACACCCGATTACATTACTCATCTACATTGATACAATGAACAAATTTAAACCAATTAATATTGCACACAATTATACAGCATATTCTGGCTATTTTGAGATTGGCACATTTGCCGATAGAAAATATATCGGTACAATGCCCATGTTCGATTATTATAAATGTTTTAATATGAATTTCTGGATTCTATTAACTATTTCAATGATATTAATTTCTATCGTTTCATCAATTATTGCTTCAAACTATAAATTAATTTTAAACTATATTTTTAATTATTTCTTGATATTATTTACGAAATCTCTACAAAAGTTTATTTTGCGCTCAAATCGACGGCAAATACTCGTCGTTTGGCTTCTCTCGGCTCTCATACTATCCATAGGTTTTGCGAATTATTTATTAGAGTTTATGATTCAAAGCGTTCCGATCGACCGATTGGATACATTGGAACAGTTGGCGCGAAGACCCGCAATAAAAATACCGGTATTTTTTGAAAATTCAATCGTGGCATATAGCAAACATGTTGATTCGGGTGTAGCAAGATCACTTCAAAATAAACTCGAAATTACATTAAACGCGCTTAAGAGCGGCGCTATGCACGGATGGATTTATTGGTTGCATGATACAATTTTGCGCGTGAACAATGGCACATGTGCTTTCTTAAAAACTAGATTGGCACTTATTTATGACTTGTGGTCGTATTCGGTGATTTTTAACGACAAACGCGTATTTGATTTGTTGCACATTTCCGAAGATAGCGGCGGTTTTAAGCCTTATTTTGTACCGTTTAATTCAAAAACAAACACGCACATTTTAGCATTATATAATAAATTGTAAGTTTATTTTAGTATTTAAGTTTTATAACTATTAATTTTCCAAGTAGGATGATAATTTTGGGATAAATTCTATTAATCTTTAAAAATATTTTAACCGATTTTATAGCATGCCAATTTTATACTTAACCGGAATATATCAGCATTGGATTGACAACGTGTTTATCAATTACCCAAGCGAAATTCGAAATTTTGGCAAATTTTCTAAAAATAGTTTGTTTAAATATGATGTGCTCACTTTAAAATATATGTTTGATATAATTTACTTGCATTTATTTATCATGTTTGTGTCTGTGGTTTTGTTTCAAATTGAAATTCTGCTTTACAATCGTGCTAAATTTTATTTATTGTTAAAAACATTTTTAATTACGTGCAAAATAGCAATTATATGTATGTTTAAAGATGTAGTTAAATATATTTTACAAAAATAATGGTTTTAATAATTAGAAAGAATTACATGTTATATTAATTTATACTGGCACTCATAATAAAATGCCAATGCATTTATACTGTATTTCAATATCTATTGTAAATTAATTTTGCACGAACAATTTCTATGGTTTACAATAATCTTAATTTTGATTATCATGCTTAATAAAATCAGCGCCGAATTACTAGCTAGCATTATAATCAATAATCATGTTATAATATATTCACTGTTAAAAATACCTTTAAACTCGTGAAAATCATTATTTATATTCATGCTTGAAATTGTAATAAATTAGATTGTTTAGTAACATATATACATACTGCCAGTTTATATTTTTGAAAGGCATTAATTCATTTCTTATATATTATACAGTCTCTTTTTATCTTAATATATAATATTAAGCAGAGACGCGGCTTTTATAATATATTTTACATTACAAAAAATTGTAAATTTATTCTAGATTATTTAATTGTTTTAAGATATTTTGTATTATAAACAAAGTTTTACATAAATATTTAATTTAAATAATGATTTTATATTAACATTAAATATTAATTTCCTGAAACAACTTTTATCAAATAAATGTTTCTTGTAATTTAAATATAAAATTACATGCTTGTCAAGGTTAAATATAGTAAAAGCAAGATAGTGTTGTAATGTTCGTTTTAATTCTTTGAAATTTTATTTTAAATATAATATTAAATATATAAATTGAATTTTATTTATAAAAAATATATATATATTAATATATTAATTTTAAAGTTTCTTCTTAATTTATTAATTGATTTGTGCAACAGTATACATGTTAAATTAAATTATTCACAAATGGATAAAAACTCATGTATATTCTATAAAATAGATGAGATAATGCAGTTTTCAAACAATTCAGTCGCGAATCAAACATTAGTCGTACAGCCGGTTCCGTTCGATCCGTATCTGCACTTATCTTTCAATCAATTGTATTACACTGTATATCTAGAAAATTAATATCAAATATTCTAATCAAATATTTCTATTCATTTTAGAAACTCATCTTTTGTTAAAATATGCGGTATATTAGTCAAACTGATGACAGAGTTTGCAAAAATATATCAAATTGCGTATGAACTGCATTCTTATATAATCTATGCACATTTTTATAATTAACATTAGTTATTTATAAATTGTATTTAAACAAATTGCTTTTATCATGACTATATTCAGTTATAATAATATTTGTTAATTTAATCTAACACAAATAATTATATTGTAATACCACAGTTAGTTATTTAATATTATATCAAATAAATTTCAGCTTGCGCTTTAATGAGCCACCAACAAATTACTCACCCGAATTTATTGTAAAGATAGCAATGGCAAATATATTTCTAAGACCAGCTACAGTTGGCCTTTATTTTGTCATGTTAGATATACAATATATTCCATCAGGTTACACCGGCTATTTTGAAGTGGGCTCGTTTGCAGCAAGGCAATATAACGGCACAATGCCCATGTTTAGTTATCATAAATGTTTCAATGTAGCTATTTGGATTTTATTATTCGCTTCGATTGTTTTTATATCATTTGTTTCATCTCTACACTGCTTAAAATTCCAGTTCTTTATTGAATATTTTATTAATTATTCACTAATACTATTCACTCGATCGCTACAAAAGTTTATTTTGCGCTCAAATCGACGGCAAATACTCGTCGTTTGGCTTCTCTCGGCTCTCATACTATCCATAGGTTTTGCGAATTATTTATTGGATTTTATGGTCCGAATGGTTCCGATCGACCGATTGAATACATTGGAACAGTTGTCCCGAAGACCCGAAATAAAATTACCGGTTTTTGATAACAGCGCAATCGTCGCCATTACTAAACATGTTGATTCGGATGTAGCAAGATCACTTAATCGGCAACTCGAACTGATTCGTTTTGATAAAGAAGGTAAACGTATCTTGAGCAATTGGGACAGTTGGTTGGGTAATACAATTACGAGAGTAAAGAATGGTAAATGCGCGTATTTAAAAACCAGACTGGCATTAATATATGATATAAATAACTATGCTAAAATATTCAACGATTATGACGTATTTGATTTGTTACACATTTCGGAGAACAGCGGCGGTTTGGAGCCGTATTTTGTACTGTTTAATTCTATCACAGATTATTCCAATGTAAAATTATTTAATAATTTGTAAGTTAATAATTTAACAAATTGCAAATATGATATTATTTGAAAATATTTTGCAGAGTAAAAAACTTCAATTTCTAAAAATATTATTCTTGTTTATTATGATTAAAAATGTTAACATAATTCTTATTTAGCATGTCAATATTGCACGCATCCGGTATATATGGGAATTGGATGGATAACGTGTTCAGCGCTTATTCTTTCAAGATTAACGATTTTAGCAAGAAAGATAAAAGTTATGCGTGTCAATATGACATTTTAACATTTAAATACATGAAAGATTTATTTTATTTGCATTTATTGATGATGTTTATTTCAACCATTACATTTTTAATTGAGATAAGTATATTTAAAAAAAGAATATTTAGAATTTTGTATTACTATGTTAAATTTGCAACAAAATTGCCAAAACAAATTATTACTTTTATTATTTGTAAAATTTATTATTTAATAATTAATTGTTAAAATTTTATTTAAAATCTACTATTATCTGAAACATCAAAATTATATCAAAATTTAAGGCTGTGCAATTAGTACAGTATATAATTACTAATATTAATTAGGTCTATCTATTTTGTAACTTGTCAATTTTTAGTATTTTTAGCTGAGATTCTATATTATGATCGTGTTAAATTCTACTCATTAACAAAAATACTTTATAATTCATGCAAAACTTTAATTATTATCAAAGTAAAAATTTTATATAATTATAGTGTTAATATAATAGATTCATTTGTTACATATGACAAATTATATAATGGATTATAATTTATTATGTTGCAAATAAGTTTAAATATTTAAAAAATGAATAACTCTATTAATTATAATTCAAAATAATAGTCTTGTCTAAATTAATTAAATAAACTTTTTTAATACATATTGTTTGTTAAACATGTATGCGTATGTTAGCAATTATAATATATTGTAAAATAATTTTAGCATTCTTATTTTGTGGCTTGCTTCTCAATTTTATAAATATAATTGTATTTAATATTTTTAAAACAATAAAAATATTTGTCTACTAACTAACATTTATAACAGTATTACATTAAACGTTAAAGTGAATAATAGATTTTGCTTAAATATTATTATTATGCTTATATCGATTTTGGAAATGGAAATAAATACCATAATTTATGGTCCATAAATAAGCATTAAATAATTATACTGTAATAGTTAAAATTTATTATAGATTAATTTGCATTTTAAGCTTATTTAAAATTATGTTTTACATAAATATTTAATTTAAATATAATTAAGTTATTAGTTAAACTGTAAACTAAAATCTAATTTTTAATAAAATGATACTTATTATACCTTTTTATTTTATAAATCATATTCTATTGTATTTAATTTAAATAATAATTCAATAAAATTTAAGATTGTAAATTAAATTGTACATTTCAAAATAAATATTGTTATATAAATATTTATTGCTAAAATATTTGGAAATTTTTAACAAACTATTCAATACTATTATTTACATATAAAATTTTTTTTATGTTGCTACGTTTTATTTTAAATAATAATTAATATTAAAATGCTCATTTTATATATTATGTTTGTTGTGTATTAATTAAATAAAATTATTAAAAATAAAATTATTTGCAATTAAGCTAGTTATTTGTAAAACATTATCAATCATAAAGTAAATTTGATTGTTTTGCAAGATTACTTAATTATATTTACTTTTAAAAATTATTAAAACTTTACATAAATTTATTATATGAGATAGGGTGTATGTATGTTTTAACTATCTATAAAATTTCAACAACAAAAAAATAAATTAAGAAAATGAGCGCAAACTCGTGTATTGTCTACAAAGTGGATGATTTGATGTGGTTTTCGGAGTCTACAGTCGCGAACCAAACACTAGTCGTTCAGCCAATTCCGTTCGATCCGTATCTGCATTTGTCTTTCAATCAATTGTATTGTACAGTATATCGTAAATAAATATAATATTACAAATATATTATTTTTTAATAGAAACTCATCTTATGTTAAATTATGCGGTCTATTAGTTAGACTGGTAGTCAAGTTTGCAAAAACACATCAAATTGGGTATAAATTGTATTTTTAATAATATACAGTATATAACAAATGTTTTATAATAATTGTTTTGACAATAATAGTTGTTAAATTATTATTATAAATTAAGATAACATACAGCATGGAGCAAAACTTAAAGTTCGATATTTTGATGAATATCTCGGGAACTGCTGAACCGATTTCTAAAATTTTTAATTCACTTCGTTTAAAATTTTGCAGAAAACTTTTTCACCAAGGCGATTTGGATTCGGTTTAATAGTATAAAAGTTATGTGAGATTCAAATTTTTGATTTCATAATGAAACAAAATATAAAGTTGGTGATTTTTGATATTTTACAAGTTATAACAATAGAAATAAATAAAATAAGAACTAAAGATTAAATTAATGCAATTTTACATAATAAACTCTTGTTACTTTAAATCTTTAATGTAAAAAACAAATCACTTAATATTTTTTCCATTATATCCTATGGGAAACTTTATATGCGGTAAAATTTGCTGTAGTCGACGTATTCCAAATCGCCTTGGTGAAAAAGTTATCTGCAAAATTCTAAACAAAGTGAATTAAAAATTTCTGAAATCGGTTCAGCGGTTCCCGAGATATTCATCAAAATATCGAACTTTAAGTTTTGCTTCATGTTGTATATTATAATATAACGTAATTTTTATTATAAGCAGTCGGGAATAAAATCCATAGTAGATGTTACATCAATTTTAAATACCAAAAACTCTATTTTCAGAAAATTTGAGCAATACAAATTGTTTATTCATTATCTGAGATAAATTCTATAAAAAATTAAGTAAATTGAATTAGTTTTAAACGAGTAATTAGTATTTAAAGAGTTAGCGACCAAATCAATGTTTGGACAGAACGTGTATAACGAACGCGTGCATTGCATTGAAAGCTATGAGAAAAAAGAGCTTTTGTTTGTGTTTATGAAAGCTCTCATAGAGTTGAGTGTAAAACGTGCGTTGATTATAAAAAGAGTGATTGTCTGCAACTTTTTAAATAACGATAACTTTATTAATACTAATTCAATTTAAATTTAGTTTGAATATTGTATTACTACATAATTAAAGTGTTTAATAGCACAAGCAAAATTAAAATTTGTTATTTTATATTCTTAAAACTACTTGAGAAACTCTGCCCAAATAGTGTTTTGATTGATGTTTTATATTTAATAACATGTTTATATTATAATTAATTTTTTAACGTACGTATTGAACTGTGCGTTGTACTTTATAAATAAATATTTTATACTATCTAAATTATAGTTTGCGTTTTAATGGACCACCAACCTATAATTCACCAGGATTTATTAAGAAATTTTTAAAATCAAATATAATTCTACAACCAACAGGCATTGGTATATATTTTTCAATGGTCAAAATGTTATTCGTTCCATCAGTTTACACAGGCTATTTTGAAATAGGCTCGTTTGTAGCAAGACAATATAACGGCACAATGCCCATGTTTAGCTATCATAAATGTTTCAATGCAAAAGTTTGGATTTTATTAGTTGTTTCAATTGCTATTATCTCACTTATTTCATCATCTCTAACATGCTTAAAATCACAATTATTTATTAAATATTTTTATAACTATTCGTTGATACTATTCACTCGTTCGCTGCAAAAATTTATTTTGCGTTCAAATCGACGGCAAATACTCGTCGTTTGGCTTCTCTCGGCTCTCATACTATCCATAAGTTTTGCGAATTATTTATTGGATTTTCAGATCCGAAGCGTTCCGATCGACCGATTGGATACATTGGAACAGTTGTCCCGAAGACCAGGAATCAAAATACCGGTTTTCTTCGACAACTCAATCGTCGCGTTCACCAAACATGTTGATTCGGATGTAGCAAGATCACTTCGCAGTCAACTCGAAATAATTACTTTTGATAAACATGGCAAAAATATACTGAGCAATTTGAATTCCTGGCTTAATAGTACGTTTGCGAGAGTAAAGGCTGGCGAATGCGCTTATTTTAAAACCAGATTGGCACTTATTTACGATTTAAATAACTATGCCAATATTTACAATGATCAAGGCGTATTTGATTTGTTGCATATTTCCGAAGAAAGCGGTGGCTTACAGCCGTATTTTCTAGCATTCAACAAATTTGCTACACATCATAATTACATGAAATTATTTAATTAATTGTAAGTTAAATTTTTTTTTATTTATTAATTATAAATTTAATTTTAAATGCAATTTATTAAAATAATATTAATAACATTTACAAATATTTATTTTAGTCAATAGTATTAAGTAATATATTTAACAAACTTTTATTACTATGTAGCATGTCAATTTTGCATGCGTCCGGTATATATGAGCATTGGATGGTTAACGTGTTCAGCGCTTATCCTATCAAGATCAGATATTTCGACAAGAAAACTAAAAGCTACCTGTGTCAACATGACATTTTAACTTTTAAATACATAATATATATATTTTATTTACATTCATTTATGATGTTTATTTCAATTATTATATTTTTAATTGAAGTTAGTATATATCTATAAACAAAAATATATCGCGCTTGTAAGTTTTGTTTTAAACTTTTAACTGGTTAATGTTTATTTATTAAATTAATATTTGGCATTGTAAAACAGCATATACTAAGTCTTTATATAGGAAATTTTATCATTATGAGATATTAATATCATATAATAAACTTATTTATTTCCTTGTAATGTTATTAAGCATTAATATAAAAACATAATGTAACTAACCCAATAAATTATAACTAAAATGAAATAAGCAAGTTTATAATATATTAAATTTTACAACAGGATATATTTTGTTTAAAAATTATAAGATAAAATTGTGTGGTATTAATAAAATACGTAACATACACCTGATAAAAGTAAAAAATATAGTATTTTTGATACTATAGAAATCTTTTTATGCATTGATTATTAATATGTATTAACTTAATACTGATTTGTGTCAAATATGAAAGTGATTAATATGAATGCCATTAATAATCAAAAACTTGATTATATTTGTCGATCTCTAAAAAAATAAAAAGTAAAAAACAATCGAATTATCAGTTCGAGTCACACCTTATCAAAAATATTTTTGCCTTTCAAGTGAAAACTGTTATGCTTAAAATTAGACCGTTTAAACCCAGGTAGATAAAATAAGCGTCGTGGGAGATGATTCCTTGCTAAATTCCAAGGCTGCAATTCACCTATCAATTTATATAAAAGAAAGATCGATTTTCAAATGTAGCGTGTTGCTGTTTGAGTTGAATACAGTTTAAGATTAACTCAGAGTAAAAAATCAAAAAATGAAATTGATTATTTTAGCCGCGTTAGTTTACTGTATCAATGCAGGTAAACACAAAAATATTCCAGCTTGAATAAATAAATATCTTAATCATAATTATTATAATCTACTATTGATGCATTGTATTTCAAACTACTAGTGCCGCTTAACGACAAGGTGCCGGTGATCAAGCTGAGCTCGGGCTTCGATATGCCCGAAATCGGCCTGGGCACGTGGAAGGCCAAAGGCGCGGAGGTAACCCAAGCGGTTAAGGACGCCCTGACCGTCGGCTACCGACACATCGATACGGCGCCCGACTATGGCAACGAGAAAGAGGTCGGCGAAGGCATAAACGCGCAGATCAAAGCCGGAGTCCTGAAGCGCGAGGAGCTGTTCGTGACGACCAAAGTCGACCCGCCGTCAGATCGCGCGAAGGCGTTGGCTTCGATCAAGAACTCACTCAAACAGCTCAACCTCGAGTACCTCGACCTCGTGCTCGTGCACTGGCATACGGACAACGCCGCCGACATCTGGAAGGGCCTGGAGGACGCGCACGACCAGAAGCTCGTCCGCTCGATTGGTGTGTCCAACTTCGATAATGGCCAGGTAGATGCGCTGCTCAAGACCGCGAAGGTTAAGCCGGCAGTGAATCAGATCGAGATTCATCCGAAAAAGACCCAGGATGACAGCGTCACCCACGATACTAAGCTGAATATTGCTGTGACCGGCTACTCGCCCCTCGGCAATGGCGATCTCATCAAAGACCCGACCCTTATAGCCATCGGCAAAAAGCACAATAAGACCGCCTCTCAAGTGGCCATCCGTTGGCAGATTCAGCGCAAACTGATTGTCATTCCGAAGTCAACGCACATTCAGTACATTAAAGAGGATTTCGATATTTTCGACTTTCAGTTGTCCGACGACGAGATGAAGACTATTAATAATATGAAATAAATTATTTAAATAAATAATAATTTTTATTGTTTAAAAATTATTCATTCAATTATGCTAATTTTAATCTAAATAAAAAAATAATTATTCATCATATAAACCTGAAATTTATTATAAAATAACTTAACAATTAATTGTTTGCTAAATTAGTTTAATGTATTAGGTAAAGTATTTTTATCATGCTCTCTTTGACATTGCCAGAAAATCTCACCACTTATCATAATCAATAATGCCCAAATGTATATAAACTTGGCATAGTTTAAGCACATTTCTGATAAGCTTAAGAAAGATGATAAAGGTACTTTCTATTTTAAACAATAACTTAGTTATTAATTAATGTGTATAGCTGATAGTTATAAATAGCTATACGAAGATTAATGCTATTCAACTAAATTGTCAAGACAATTTTTAAAACTACTTGCATATTGTAATCATTGGCATTTTAAAAAGTTATATAACATATAATGCGAAAATAAAATGAGAAAGTTAAAACCGATTAGACAATAAACATAATCCAGTTTAGCATAATCAATTTAAGATTACATTGCTTATTCCAGGTAAAAGCTATGTGATATCTCACTTTTGATTAAAAAATCAAGGTTTCAATAAATTGCATACTATTTAAACATGGGAAATTTTGCACAATACTCTACCTCTTACTTAATTTTAAAAAGTAGCATAATAAAAATTTTAGTTTAATTACAAAATCAAATATAATTAAAAATGAAATTTTTATTAATAGCTGCTCTCGTCTACTGCATCGATGCGGGTAAGCAACTAACAAATAGCATGCAACTAATTAATGCAAAAATAAACTAGCTTAACTAACTAGCATATAAGCTAACATAATAATTTTGTATAAAAATATCAATCTAAATTTAGCACCAGTGAAAGTGCCGGTGATCAAGCTGAACACGGGCTACGACATGCCGGAGCTCGGTTTGGGCACCTGGCAGGCGAAGGGCACGGAGGTCACCCAGGCAGTCAAGGACGCGCTCGAGATCGGCTACCGACACATCGACACGTCCGCCGACTACGGCAACGAGAAGGAGGTCGGCGACGGCCTGACCGCGCAGATCAAGGCCGGCGTCGTGAAGCGCGAAGACGTCTTTATCACCACAAAGGTCTACCCGAACGGCGGCGACCGCGCGAAGGCATTAGCTTCGGTGAAGAACTCGCTCAAGCAGTTGAACGTCGAGTACCTGGATCTGGTGCTCATCCACTGGTACACCGAGACGGCCAACGATATCTGGAAGGGTCTGGAGGACGCGTTCGACCAGAAGCTCGTCCGCTCTATCGGTGTCTCGAACTTCAATCCGCAGCAGATCGACGCTCTCGTGAAGGCGTCGAAAGTGAAACCCGCAGTCAATCAGATCGACGTTCACCCGACACTCAATCAGGACGAGACGATCGCCTATTGCGACAAACAGGGCATTTCGGTCACCGGCTTCTCCCCGCTCGGCACCGGTAAGCTCATCACCGACCCGACGCTCACGGCTATCGGTAAGAAGCATAATAAGACCGCGTCTCAGGTGGCCATCCGGTGGCAGATCCAGCGAAAACTGGTCACTATTCCGAAGTCGACGCATAAGACCTACATTCAGGAAAACTTCGAGGTTTTCGACTTCCAGTTGACTGACGACGAGATGACTACTATTCATAATATGCATTCATAATTGTTCTATTCATTTCTGGTTTTACATTTATGTTTTGTTGTTTTAAACATGCTAAGTTTAAAAATAAATTGATTCATACTTAAATTATGTATGACTAATTTTATTTGTAAATGTTTATTCAAATCACAGGTGATTTTATCAACTTTGTAATTATGAAATGAGTTGTTGATGCGTGTTGTTGAATGTAAAGGTATTTGCAATAATCTAACAAGGTTATTTAAATATTTCCCGCAATACATTTCCTTGTTGTTTATTTATCTCTTTAATTGTGTTTAATAGAAAGTATAATTTTCCGCGAAGTTTGCAATTGATTTAATTTTTAAATAAGATATTTACTAAAATTTTTCCTTTTAATAAAACAATTACTAACTAACTTGTATAATTACTAAATAAAAAAATTCCCTAAGACTAAATTCAATACTTAATGATGTTTATTATCATGCATATTAATTACAGTATTATTCGCGTGTATTGCACTAACCTTTACGTAGGTTTTAAAATGCAATAAATAAAATTAAACCGGATAGAATTCCGAAAACTCGTTAAACTTGAACTGTAAAAAAGTCGACACAATATACTGTATAATACGGACTGCGAGTGTCGTGTGATTTGGCGACATATTTCGATTACTCTTTGTTTTAGTTGTATTTTTAGTTTATTTTCCTTCAAAAAATTAAACAATATAAAAGGTTTTAAAATTAATAAATCAAATATGAATTTTATCACAATTGTATTGACGCTATTTTACATTGTCACATCTACGGCTAAAGGTATGTAAACAAATAGAGGCGTTGTACAAATTTATCAATGCTAATAGAAATACTTTAAATATTACTATGCAATAAAACAGTTTATACTCAATAGATGCTCAAATAAATTATTTTTACCATAGAACATATTAATAGTTTCTTTAATAAACCTATCCTGCTACAAATTGCTAAAAAACAAATTATTATATAAAATAAAAATGCATAATAAATTATTTCTAATTAATTGCACAGAATTTAAAAAAATAAAACAAACGCATAATTATTGTTTCGAAGCATAACCGTATATTTAAAATTACTACTACTTAAAGTTACAGTATAATTTAATTTAATCTATGTGAGCAGATGTGCCGCAAATACAGCTAAGTTCGGGCAAGCAGGTGCCGCAAATCGGCCTGGGCACCTGGCAAACGGAGGGCCCGACAATCGTGAAGGGGGTTCGGGATGCGCTGGAGGCCGGGTATCGGCACATCGACACCGCCTGGTTCTACCAGAACGAGAAGGAAGTCGGGAAAGGCATTGCGGAGGCCATTGACGCCGGACTCGTCAAACGCGACGACATATTCGTCACGACGAAGGTCTGGCCGCGCAATATGAACCGACGGAAGTCGTTGGACGTCATTAAGAACTCATTGAAACTGCTGAACATGTCGTACGTCGACCTCGTGCTCGTGCATTGGCCGCTGCCGTTGCCGCGCATGACCTACGACATCTACCGGGGCCTCGAGGACGCCGTCGACAAGGGTATGGTGCGCTCGATCGGCGTGTCGAACTTCCGGCCTCTGGAGCTATCGGCGCTGATCAAACTGGCCAAGGTGAAGCCGTCGATGAACCAGATCCGCATACATCCCGGGTTTAACCAAGATGCAACTGTCGACTGGTGCAAAGCGCACAATATCTCGGTGACCGGCTACTCGCCACTCGGCACCGGCACTATTGTCAAGGACCCGGTGCTCGTGGAGATCGGTAAAGCGCATAATAAGACGGCGGCACAGGTAGCCATTCGCTGGCAATTGCAAAGAGGTCTGGTTGTGATCCCGAAGAGCGTTCACAAGAACCGAATTGTCGAGAATTTCGATGTTTTCGACTTCGCGTTGACCGACGCGGAGATGAAACGCATTCATGATTTCCCACAAAATAATATCAGAGATTTCTGGGGATAAACGCGTTTTTCTTAATTTTTACTTGTTAGATTCTTTTTTCATCATAACTTTTTAACCCGTATTAGTTTTTGAAATTATCGCGGATTTTGTGGATTGACATATTTTAATTTTAAAAATAATTTATTATAAACATTTAGTTTTGTTGAAAAATATTGCATTTTTTATATTTGCCACTTTATTTGATTTATACTTTAATAAATTATTTTGGAAATGCTAAAATAATAATTAAATATTATATCAAAGTTTCATCATAGTCAAATATTACATGCGTAATATGCTCGGCTGCCATGTTTAGTGTATAGATAAATTATTTAGAATAAAATAAATAAGTAAATTAATTAACCATATTGGCGGATTTAATTATTACAAAAAATTAATGACTTTTATCATTGCATTTATAATATACAAAATAAATATATACGATAAACAATACTTAAATTTTTTATTTAAAAATTTGTATTTTATTTAATTTACAACAACAAAAATAATTTTATCTAAAGGAGACATTTTTATATTTATGCCGAATTTAGATTAAAATTGCTCATAAACTGCTAGAGATAATTAATTGATGT
>JAQIXC010001096.1:0-16927 GCA_034697605.1 Metabelba pulverosa
TCACCCAAACCCTCACCCAAACCCTCACCGAAACACTCACCGACGCGCGAAACCATACCCGCTCTCCACTCCACCACTCCATCCAACACTCCACTCCACCATTCCACTCGCATCCAATTCAGGCACCAATAGGGCGGACAGGCAGGGGAGAGAGAGAGAGAGAGAGAGAGAGAGAGAGAGAGAGAGAGAGAGAGAGAGATAGCGGAGTAGACGAGACTATCAGAAAAGACTTTTATGCAAATTAATGGTATATTTTGATGATTTTGAGATTTATGAAGTGTTTTGCGCACCGATGGAACGGTAGCTGCCACCAGCCAGGCCACCATCGCGCACACAATGCAAGCTTTTGGCGTAAAAATAGACAATTTTGAGCCAATCTTCACAATCAAATGCATCGAATTTAAAGTAATAGCGAATCGAGTTTCCCGTTTCTCCGCTTTTGATATATGGTTTCTAAGCCAACCATCCGAACAATGCCTGCACTCGAAGTGATGCCGGCGTTCAATGGAGAGACAGGTTAGGGTCGGATAGTGCGAAATGAAGAATAAGTTTGAAATTACGTGTGAAAAGGATATTAAGATGTGGAACGCAAATGCAAATTCAAATTTTAACATAACTTATTGCATCGAAACAGTCCATAAGCTAAGCGTTTTCGCATATATTTTCTCAATTTAATCATAAATAATGTTTAGCTAAAGAATCGATGCGTTACGACGGCTCGACTTAGCATTAAATGTTAATTTCCATCAATTGTTTGTTTCGATCACCAAATGGTGTCTAATGGCGAGCAACTGGTGTCCAAACAGTCCAACGACAGGCAAATGGGCAGAAAAAGCGATTATCGCTACCAAACAATTCACTACTAGGAAGTGGGTATTGGCTCACAACCACTCGATTTATTATCTAATATATTTATGCAATACATTTAAATATCGAACAATTTTTAGCCATTATTTTAAGCATATTTTAATGAGTATTGTGCGTGAGTTTTGTTAGTCTTTTATATTTAAATATGATAGAAAAAATTCGGTGTTTGTGTTTGCATGCATTTTGCGTAACACTATTTTATACAAATAAAAATTATTTACAAAAATAATAATATTGTTTAATAATTCTTTAATCACAATAAAAATATAAAACTCACACAGAATTACCATTTTTGTGTCGGCTTTATATTTGATATTCCGTGCATTAATTCTTTAGCCAAAAAGTGCATTGTTTAATACATCAAAACTATTATTTTTAGCTTTATTTTTGCCAATACAATAGATTGAGATTTATTTTAAAGGCTTGTTTGCAATTGTAAAAACTATATTATTCTATATTTATACAGTATATAAGTATGAAAAAGCAATTTCGGCTATTGTTCGGTTCGGTTCGCAGTGGTATATGTGCACAGTTAGCATCCTGTGCTGGTATGACAATCACAGATACATGACAGTGCGAAGAGTGCGTGCATTTATACTTGACATTTTGGCTCCTTTTGTGTGACAAGTCTCCAAAATTCCATACCTCTGTCCCGACTCTCTCTCTCTCTCTCTCTCTCTCTCTCTCTCTCTCTCTCTCTCTCTCTCTCTCTCTCTCCCGGACTCAGTATAGTATTATAATTTCGGGGAATGAGATGTACGACAAGTTTCGATATGTTAGTCTGCTGTGACTGTCGACTCGATTATTGTAGCAAGATTAATTTTGGTCGAAAATGCATTTTGGCAATTTCGCAATTTTGCTATTATAATGTGTGTCACGGGTTTCCTTGCGCTGACAAGAAAGGTGTGATGTCGTATGTGGAGGTGCAGAGCGCACAGGCAGGAAGTCCAATGTGGTCAAGTGTAACGATACGCCAGTTCCTATGCATTGTTATGTTAAACATGCGCTGAGTTTCTCGGCTTCATAGCGAACACAATTAAAATCGCAATACAAGCGATCGGTTATTGTTTTGTTTTTGTCTTTTCGGATGCATTAGTGCTTCGAATGCATCGAAAACTTTGTTTAACAATAATGTCAATTCTGATTGTTTGCGTGTCTGTCCCGCAAACACTTATTTGAAAATCTTTAACACGATATTACACTCGACGACTCTTTTCCTAAACAACACTCACATATATTTTTAACAGATAATACACTTATGTATTACATAGTGTTGTTCTGAACTTTGTATTAAACTTTTTTTTCGACAGTAGTTCTGGTTTTTTGTTAAGCCATAACTTAATGAAAAGTGTTTAAAAGCGTGACAAACACGATAGGTATTAAAAACAGCAAGCACACAAGCACTGCCAATTCAAAGCCTAATAATTTAGGCAAGCAAAATAGCCCGACACTGCGCTCAGGTATACCATCTTCTATGACCGGATGCAATAATTGAGCTCTCGGTTCACTATCATTTCCCTTGTTAAACATAGCTTGTTCATATTTTGTTTGCAGAGTCAACCAAAAAATATCAAAACGTAAAACATATAAAACGAAAAATAATTCTTCCTTTCCCTCTACCGATGCTCCCGCACTCACTCCCGCACTCACTCGCGCACCCACTCCCGCACCGCTCTCTCGCTGCTCTCCACTGCCTCTCTGTTCTGCTCAGTCTTCCATTGAGACGCAAGCGATAGTAAACTTTTGCTATCAATTCCAATGTTGCGTGAGATTGATAAGGCCTGTGCTCTAACACTTTGAAAGAATAAATCTTGTTTTTAGAAAAAAAGTTACATTTTCTTAAAATTGACCTTCGCTACTGTCATGGATGAGTTTATTCTCATGTAAAACATATGCAGAGAACAAATTATTACGTTCAGCAAATCAAATGCATTCACTTCAAGCATACACTCACTGCTCTGTCGTCTCTCCTCTCCTCTCACTTTCATATTTGCCATTCAATGTAATAAACTCTTACAGTATTTCTCTCCTCTTTTCATATCCAATGTATTGTAATTTTTTTCACTATTTCAGCGCCGATTGTGTGTAATATACGCTGCGATGACTTTTCTCATATATTTCTGATAAAAACCCGACTCAAGCAGAGACTCGTGTCTTCCACACTCACACTCTTCCACACTCTCCACAACACACTTCCACTCCTCTCTGCAAAACAGACCGCACTTTCTTCACAAAATTTTAATGTCTAATCGCTTTGTGCGACAGGAAATCCTTTGATAATATTTGAAACAAACTATAATTTGATCTAGGTTACGTCACTGTCATCTTTGAACAATTGCGCCATAAGCTCACGTATATCCTCACACTAGACCATCACCGACTCTCTCTCTCTCTCTCTCTCTCTCTCTCTCTCTCTCTCTCTCTCTCTCTCTCTCTCTCTCTCTCTCGCTCTTCCCTCACCTCTCTAGTAAGTTATGGAAATATCAAGCGAGAAATTAAAATTAAAAATGTTCTGTTTAAATTGCAGTTTTGTTAACAATACAAAATAATATAAAAAGAATTTATTTTACACTGTTTAATAAATGCTTGACTGACCGGCTAAATTAAATGCCATTCTAGTCATTAAGAGTTTTCATTCTAGAATCATCTCAAATAGGGTTGCTAATTCTGCCAACCCACAAATTTGTAATATTTGCACACTTGATACTTGCTTATATTTATCTAGCATTTAATTACGCTTTACTTCAAAATACTTTATTAATCTATATAATAAATCTGTTTGATTTTTAAAGTTAATTGTATTAATTAAAGTTTTTATATAAAACATTAATTTTATTGTTTAATCAAAAAGTAAAATGTTTTATACAAAAAGAAACGAAATATAAAACAGTTGATTCAATAATTAAATAGTGCATGTGCAAATGTGCAAAGGTAAGTGCAATGATTCAGTGTAGACATCTAGCCGTTCCAGAGGCTGGTCACCCACTTGGCACTAAACAACTGCATCAGAGCATACATTCATCACTCATTAGAACGAGAGCTGACATTGTATGACAATGTCTGACAACGTATGCCTTCTCTATGATTGCTAACCACACACACAGACGTATAAATCAACATTTATTATGACTTTTTAGAGCGAATTATGTTAAGCGAAGTAAAAGTTAGTTTCTAATTGTTTTTTTTATAATTTTAATTATAAACAATTAAACAAATTACGAGTCGTATAATCTATTTGAGTGAACATTTTTGAATAAAATTCAAATATATCTTCTCAGACCTCACATTAGTCTTTGAGTTAAAAATGAAGAAAATATTCAACAGAATAGTCGAAACGAAGTTTATTCGAATGATAAGCGCATATAATAACGACTTATTTGCCCTCAAATGCTAGTCTCGATGCAGTCTCAAAGTCGGTGTTCGGATAATATACACGAAAATTATAAGTATATTAATTGATTCATAATTACTAAATGTTTCGAAAAAATAAGATAAAAACTTTTCTCGAAATTCTTTTGGTTAACTCGTGTGTAGTCTTTGCGTTCGAGTAATCATTAGAGAAGTAGTGACACATCAGGAGACACACGCATCACATCGACACAAACCAGAAGAATGACTATCGTATTCCATCATATGATAGCCGAACCCAAAGCAGAATCACTTCGACTCCGAATTCAAATCTCGAAATTAGATCTTTAATCGCGAGTCTCGGCGCTCGGAAGCACAACAACAAAATAGGAGACGATAACCGAATTGAAGTCAAAATATTTTATCAATAATTAATTTTTTGCATTTCATTTCTGATCTCAAATATCGATAAATACATCGCAAAAAACGAAATAATTTTTAATGAATTGGAAAAGAAATATATATTCCGAGCGTTGAGTTCAGCGATCAGATCGAACCAGAGATCGATTTCTTAGCAAAAGAAATGTTTTTAGACATCGAATGTGATTCATGTTAAGAGAAAAATTGCTTTTTGTCCACAGATTGTAAAAAGTTTTCATTTTGTTAATCAATCAAAATTGCTTTATTAAAGCGATGTTTTTCTAAGATGCTAGTTTTTTTTTTTGCTTTTTATGCTGTTTAAGCAATAGTAAGCAATTTTATCTCTTTAGTCTTGAAAGACCACTATTTTGTCGATAGCATAAAATTGTTTATTATACCAAAAAAACTAAACAGAATTTTTTAGCTTAATAAAAAACTAGTATAAATACTGTGTATAATGTTGGAAAATTCAAAAAAGTTTCTCGATTTTGGTGATAATCTTTGGGCTGACGATGTGATGTTCGGATGTTTGTGCAGTTGGGCCTCAACTCAGACGTAATTCAACTGAAACTCGACTAAGACTCGACTCAATTGATGATAAGCTTTCATCGCATATCGCATAAGCGGTTCGACAAATCAAAGCCTGGCTTTGAGTCGAACCGAAAGCCGAGAACTGGTAATGATTCTAATGATTCTAATTTAGTCTCATAAAAATGTTATTATCACTGTATAAATTAGGACTTAATTTCTATATTATTTTAAACAATTTAAGGCAAAAGAAAAGTTGTTTGAAATGTTTGGAAACGAGAAATAAAACAGATTTGTCTGTTAAATGTGTTCTGATATTAAATAGACTGTAATTTAGTTTGCAATGAGTTTCTACAACGTTATGTCAAAACACAGAATACTATTTGTCTTTTATATATAATATTCGGTATATTTGCTAATCTAATAAGTCTTGAGTTCGAGAACAGAATCGAAGCGCTGGTATGCGCCGCAGCCGTACGTCTGCACTGTTAGTCGAATAGCTGTCTGCGCTTTGAGTTTAATAACTCCACTATTTTCCTACTCTTCCAGAAGTTGGTTCAACTCAACCCAACTCTACCCCAACTCTATACCAACTCTACTCCAACTCAAATGTTTCGCTTAAGTCAAATGTCAAGAATAAAGGCTAATGATGTAACACATAGTCTAATACACTTCTCTCTCTCTCTCTCTCTCTCTCTCTCTCTCTCTCTCTCTCTCTCTCTCTCTCTCTCTCCCAGCAGTACTGCCTGTACTGCCTGTGTATTGCTTTTTCGATTCTATTCTCATACCAGCGAAACATTGAGCCGAACATTCATTTTTCAGCACTAACTTCAGCCAAAATATACACTCAAACTACTAACTCAAACACACTCTCCCAGCGCTCGCACCAGCACTTGCACCAGTAGTACCGCTTCTACCGCTCCGCTCACATATTTTCATCTATGCGTTTGATAGATAATGTTTTCGGCCATTTATCACTACTTCTCACTAAATAACTTATAACTTCATATACGAGATGCCGAGTCTAAGACTTGTGGACCACTGATGACAACTGCGACTGAAAAATATGCTCTCGATTTGGAGTTTACGAAAACAAAACAATATAATTAAAATTCCAATTCTTATTCCAACACTGCACACACGTCGAGGCATACGATTTGTACTGCGCTATTTTATTTCAAATCAAACTATCGAATTAAATTAAATGAATATATAAAAGTAAAAATCATTATTTTATATAATTTGTATAATTGAATCGATTTATTACAGTTTAAGTTTTGTTATGAATTTGATGTATTTTATGTACTTTATTAATTAAGGTATTTTAATGTACTTTTTATTTTATTACTTTGTCAAGTTTTTATTAGCTTAGTTTCTATGCATTTGGTTAGATTTATAATATACCGGTTTTTAATTAAAAATACAAACACTCTGTGCACTTTTCATTAGAGTGAATGGTTAAATTAAAAAGCGCAAAAACAAAAGTTTAATTGAAATTATCTTTTCTATTATATATTATTTCAATTATATTACGTAAATAAAGATATAATTTTATAATTTGTTTATTTTAAAAGTTCTTTTAAAAATTATAGTATTTTAAAATATTAATGTAATTATTTATAAAAACAAAAAATTTAATTTTAAAAATTTTTGCAAAAATTAAGTATGCATAATTTTTAAATTGGGTTATTCCATAATAATAATAAAAACATTTGCACGAAAAAATATTTATCATATACAGGTAAAAATTATTACCTTTATTAATGATACATATTTGCTAAATATTTAAATGCTATTAATTTAAATAATTGTTGACTCGAATGAAAATAATATTAGTTTTCAGTCGAACTAATAATTTATATTCGAAATCAATGGTTATTAGTCTGTATAAAAACTTGCTATGTGCATTATTTGAACCAGGTTCTGAGTTCCGAAAATTTATGAATATATTTCTTTGTTATAGAGAAAAATGTAACATGCACAGGCAGAAACACACAGACACTGCACTGTTAGCCGCCATAAACTACAATTTGAACTTTAATTCTGAATCTAATGAGCAATAAAATTAAAATATTGCTCTTTATTACAGCTCTAAATCTAATTAAATAAACAGTTATCGTAACCACAGTTTATACGAAACAATAAATAATAAGTTGTAGTGAAATAACTTGTTGAGAGTTCACATACATCGGCAACATTGGCAACATTGGCAACACTGCAACATCGCATGTCTCGCAACTCTTTATTATTCGTTCGGATCATTATTATGCAAAATAATTAATCATTAGTTCGATTATAAATGTGTGGAATAGTACAGCGAATATATTTTTAAAATACACATTGTTTTTATGCTACAATGAGTTTATTTTTTAAATTAGTCGAACATACAATAGAAGTGTGTATATTGAGTGTATGTACAGTAGTATAGAATGTAGCAAGAGTATGTGAATGTGTTGTGTGTGAGTGTGAGTGTGAGTGTGTGTGCGGTGTTTGTGTGTCGAGTGAAAGATTGGCAAACATTGACTTAATTATAATTACTTAGGAATATGCGGTCAGTTGTCAAACAGCGAGAGTTCGCAGAAATGCCAAATCAAACGCAAGCGACTGCCTGTCGAGCCTTTAAACTAATTAACCCGAAGTTAGGCCAGAGTTAGCCCAGAGTTAAGCCAAGCATATAATGACTAAACTCTAATCGATTCAAATTGATTGTCCGAATGCTTGCGATCGAGTTTATAGCGAGAAATTCGTTTAACGACCGACCCGTTCGACTGAATAGTGGCAATATTTGTCGATTTATGAAATTTGATTGCAAACTGGAGAGGCCGTTGGAAGTGGAGAAGTAGACAGTTCGAAACTTCTAAACGATTGCTTCTGTAAATATAAATGTTTGACAGAACAGGTGAATTGGGCTTTGCTTTCTCAAACACACAACACTAATATCTGTATTGCGTGCCGTCCCTACTCTACACACTATGTCTTGTCAACTATTCCAACCGAATATATATATAATTTCTATTTTTTATTTTATCTTTTCATAACCTGAGTGAACACGAAATGAAAAAAGTAATGTTCTATATATTGGATGGAAATTATTTGCCGGTTAAGGATAAAAGCTTATGATTGGCAATAGTTGAGTCAACTTCACGTCATATAATACCGTATATTATAGATCCAATAGACGCGAACATACAGTGAGAGAACATCTCTTTCGCTCTCAAACCAAATGCACTAATTCTCGACTCGAAGTTCAACAACGGTTTCGGATTTAAAAATTCTCGCCCTTTCCTCCCTTCCCTCTCCTGAGCCTCGCGTCAGCCTCTCTCTCCTCACTCGCTGTTCGTGTGCTTAACTCCTAAGTCAATGGATGTGATATAAGTCTGGCCGCACATACAGATACGTCAATACTGGTTCTCTCGGCTCACATCTGAACTGGTAATTGATTAAATAAATTGAGCCAAAACAGCACCAAATGCTCGCAAACGCATTGCCAACGCATTGCCAACGCATTGCAAACTCTCGTTGAATACATAGAAGAATTGAATAAAATTCAATTCAATGCCTACAACAGCCAACAGATAAACACCCTGCTCTCTCTCTCTCTCTCTCTCTCTCTCTCTCTCTCTCTCTCTCTCTCTCTCTCTCTCCCATCATATAAAAACGTAAAGCAATAAAGTTATTATTAAAAGCCATGATAAATTTATTGGTTTTATTAGTTAAACAAACAAAAGCCGTAAAAGAGCAGAAATGTAAACATATATATATATTATGAGACAATAGAAGTCATACATTCTGTTCAGCAGTTTATTATAATTCTCATATAAGACAACAGAATAATAGTGAACGACATTCGCTGTTTGTTTTACAGATTCGTATTCAAACAATTGATTCGTTTCCACTAAAAAGCCGAAAACCAAAAAATACTAATAAATGCAATCAATTCTTATCGCATAAACACATAACGATAATACTTATACAACGTTATTGTTATTATTAAAATTTATCCAGCATACTCTTAATTTCTACTCTTAATTTCTACTCTTAATTCACAACTCAATAGAAATGGTTTTAATCCAAACTACAGTGTAATCAAAACAAATTAATTATTCATTATTTTATTTTATTTGATGGCGTGTCGTCTTAGCTGTCGTTATAATAAACCAAAAATAAAAAATCTGCAAATTTTTTATTGTTGATGAATTTATATAAATAAATCAATGCTGATATAAAAATAAACTTGCAACTAAATTATTCTAGTTTTTCAAACTTTATGCATATTTATTTGTATTTTAAATAATTTTCAAAATTCATAATAATTCTAAGCTATGAGTCATACAAATAAAACAAACGAAAGAATAGAAAAGCTCATTGTTATTTGATCACAGAATTCGAGTTTAAAAAAAATTTGATTTTTGACATTCATTGATGGTATAAGAAATGACATATTATTCCTCATACGATCAGTTCTATCGCCTTCTTTCCTTAATTTTTAAACTATCTAAGTTTTAATTTGAAATTTTAGAATAGTTTTAAATTTTAGAATTGCATTTAAAAGACATTAGTCAAATCCCATATTAAGCATAACAAAAATATACTACAATAGTATGTCATATAATATTTCAAAATTGCCAAATTTATTTTAATTTTTAAAAAGTAGAAATGTAATTTATACATCGAAAAGCATATGTCGTTACTGAACACTATGGCCGGGCAGACGCTTATTTGAAAAATGTAGGTTGGCAGATTTTAATGTCAATGAAGGGACCGGCATTACTTAAGGCTGCCTTTGATACAGGTGCCTCGAAAGCACCGGCAGGTTCGAACCTAAAACAAAATATAAAAAATTTTGTTGCGATATCATAGCCCAGACGTAGAATTGTGCAATCCAAATAGTACTAATTGAGTTTTGCAAAATCTAGTATGCTATTCCAGATCCTTTGCGCTGGGTGTTGGGCGCTTTACTTACTTACCTATAAAAATCATGTTTAAAGTGTTGTCATTTTAATATACAGTAGCTCTTTATGTACTTATTTGCAAATGTCATATAACAAATTGAACAAGGTAGTCTGGAAGGATCTATTCACAATATAGCCCAGAACAAACTTTATTGAATTATCATTTGTTTCGATTTTTACAAAAAAGAAAAATTTTTACATGGTAAATGACAATATTTTTATACATAGTCTCATTTTGTTTATTTGCTCTGAGCACCTGTAGTTTATTAGGTATGGGAATGAAAAGTTGGTCACAAGTAGAGACTGGGTAAGGGGAAAGAATGGCATGGTATTTATAATTAAATAATTAGATGATAAATTGTATGGTTTCAAACTTAGTGCCAACTATTACATGGTAAATTAAATATAAGGGAAAAGAGTGGAGAAGAGAGAGCACTGGCAGCGGCACTGGCATCGCCTCAGCGTAAGCCTAGAGTCTAATAGAGCGCTAAAGCGATGCGATTCGGGAACAGAGAAACAGCGAGTCGTGTCGTACTCTGCCTGGCCTTCGCTCCACCACTCGGTAAGCCTCTCATAGCCTACTCGGGCTGACTCTCTCGCTCCCTCTTCTCCCGCTCCCTCTCCTTCTCGAGATGCGGCGGTACGTTGTGAGCACCAGCCGGTGCGCCCAAGTGGCTCATAATTGCAGATGGACGACACGGGTATAATGGCGAGAATGCAGTTCCTGAGCCGGCGGCGCCGAAGTTGCCAGGGTTGTACCAGTGCGGGGCACCGGGTTTGGAGTAGGGTGATAGATATTCGAGTCGCGCCCATCGGTTGGCTGCTATGGCGGCGGCCGACGGCGAGATGGGGCCGAGACCTGCGCTGGGGTTGGGCGGCAGGCCTTTGTGAGCGGCACCAGGAGGTTGGGGTAATGACAATAATGAGGAACTGTTGTTATTGGTGGCCGTGTCCACTATAGACCAGATTCGCGGCTTATTCAGAGGTATAGTATGGTGTGGGTGAAGGTGCGGGTGGCTGTGCAGTGGATTGCCGTTATTGGTGGACTGAGACGCGTCCGAATCGCCGATGTCGGACAGGGAGCCGACGTCGGAAAGCGGTGATCCCGTGTCGCGCCGTTTGGAATGTCCGTCAGGATTCGAGTCCTCTTCGATGTCTACTATGTCTGAATCGGCTGAAGAGATAAGGAGTTGTTATGAATTGCAAACAAAACGCAAATGCAATCAAAGGTATTGTTAGAGCAATAAACTCGAGAGACGTCGAGAATAGCAAATAATAGCGAATAATAGGAAATAATAGGAAAGAAGACATTAAAAGCATTTGATGTAAAACTCATATTTCAAGTGACATAACAAAGAATTCTAACCTAAGCTTAACGACTGTCACGGAATTGTTTAGCTATTCGAGTCATACGAGTAGTCGCGTAGTACAGAGGCAGAGGAGCCTCCGGTTAATTAATTTTCAAATATCGTTATTGTTTTCGTTAGCATTAAAAGGCATACATTAGAAGTGTATTGCGAACAATGTGTCTGAACTGAGAAGGGCTGAGAGGGCTGAGAGGGCTGAGAGAGCTGAGTAGGGCTGCCGAGAGCGCTGTTCGACTATAAATAATTATTTGTAATACAACCGCACAATCACTCGAGTGGGACATCAGAATTAAAATGCAGAGAACAAAGACATTGAGCATAACAGCCGATTTGCAAACATCGCTATCTCTACAACTCAATACAGCCTAACCTTCCAGTGCGGGCATACATGTCTCGTCTCATACTATAGCCCAGTGGTGATGAACCTGGTCTGCGAACTGGCGAACTGTGAGCCCAACTAAAGAATATGTTTGCAGTAGTCATGACTCGAACTAATGCTAAAACAGTGTTTTGATAATACTTCGGTGCAAAATGTCATTACACGCTCGGTTGACGGTCGACTAAACTCGACTCGCAATCGCCGTACCCAGACTTGCACTGGCATTAGCACACGGGTTAACCTAATGTATAATCATCACCTGCACTACACTACACACATGCATACTGTATATACAGGCTAGTTGTCTCTCCTCTCTCACACATAGAGCCAACGCTAAGGACTCTTTGATTCTCTGTCACAACCGACTCAATACGGCAACTGAAGGCAAGCGGCGCTTAGAGAGGCTGAGGGGGGCTGAGGGGGGCTGAGAGGGGATGTGTTGGCGAACTAATTGGGAGCCTAACTCGCAATTGATAAATAATGGAAATAATGGCAAATAATGGCAATTCGTGTCAATTAATTCAATTAATTAGTGCTGACCTTCATCTCGACGATGGGATGAGTTGCCGTCGCCGTCCCTATCGTTGATGCCACTGCCGGAGCCATCCTTGGCGTCGGCGTCGTCGTCGTCATCGCACCGGTTCCTCGGCGACCAGGTCATCTTGTTCTCCTTCTTGAGCCGTCGGCGCGCGTTGGCAAACCAGGTCGACACCTGGGTCAACGTCATTTTCGTAATAATAGCAAGCATAATTTTCTCGCCCTTCGTTGGGTACGGATTCTTGCGGTGTTCGCTCAGCCATGCCTTCAGAGTACTGGTCGTCTCTCGGGTGGCGTTCTTACGTCGGGCGCCATTCAAGTCCATTCCATACCTGTATTGCAATTCAAGAATACCATTCATTATAACAATATGTAAGTGCAGTCGAGTTGTGGCCAGCATTTCAAGTGCGGTGTTTGTAGTAGAAATATACATTGTATCGGAATAGACTGCACATTTTTAAAACGAATTCAGTAGCTCTCCCTTAAAGCCTATTCGAGTTCACAGTTTTGTTCGTATTTTTTCGTGAAATTCTCACTGAAGTAGGAATTAAGCATTTGTTAAGATTATGAGAATACGGCACTTAATACGAAAAAATATACTAATCTTTTCTGATAACAAAAATCTCTTTTGTCAATGAAAAGCAAAATATTATTTTAGTCGAAAATGTCATTAAATGCACAGAATTTACGTTCGATTTATAATACAAAATAACAAATGTGCGATAAATTAGAATAAAAAATGTTTTTTAAAAATTATCAGATGTTTGGCGAAAAAATATGTTAACCTAAAAGTTCATAAACAAACCAATTATAAGAGATATTTGATTTTTTGTCAAAAATGCGTTGTTTTGTTGTTTCGTATGAATAGATAACAACTTTCTTATTGTAGGAAAAAACGAGAGAAAACAAAATAAATTTTCACAAAACAACAAATTTTCAATTAGTTGACATCAATTGGCGAATTGCCCAACAGTTAACAAAATGTGTTCACTAGACTGGAAATTAGTCTATTTATATAAATACAAAATAATTAAATGTGTGTTAATTAATTGTCTCGAAAAAACACACTAAACAGATATTTTCAGTTATAATTTTAATTATTAATTTACGCGACGAGACAGTCGTACAAAGAGTAAAAACATCCAAAAGTTTTTTAAGTTTAAGCAATATAAAAAGCAAAAATCTCATAATTATATTTGTGAAAAATTTTGTCAGAATAAATGTTTTTATTCGTACAATAATTATATTCAGTTTAAAGTGACAAAGATTTTATTTTTCAAACTCACACTTCGTGTATATATTTCATTATTATCTTGATTCGAGACGCAGTTCACCATGCTCCATAATTCACTGTTTATTTGCTAACTTTTTAGTATTCTCGTTTTCTTTTTTAATTTTCTCGTCTCGACTTTGAAAAATATATTTTTAAAATTACACTCAATTTTTCGCTACACTATTCCGTTGTGTGAATCCGGAGACATAAGTATTTTTTAAAAGTATAGTTAATTTGTTTTGAATCTAATTTTGAAATTCAAAATAGCGGTGCAATTGAGTTCTCGAAAGTGGAAACGAGAGAGAAAGACAAGACCCTCTCCTATTCTCGTTGCAGAACTTCACGCATTATTCACAATAATTAATCTTTGCAAAATAAATGCTAATAAAAAATGCATAATTTTGTAGCTATTTTAGTCTTTTTAAAAAGTATTAATAATTGTTGAGATCAATGGTAATTAAGATCGATTGACATATAATTTATTCGAAACACAAGTTTTTCTCGAAGAAAGTTTTCGACGAATATCGCCAAAAACGACAGTTGACTGCAAGTCGCGACTCGCGAGCAGTGAGTAGTGAGTAGTGAGAGACTAAATATTCACTTGTAATGAGAATAATATGAATCGATTGGATGGCAATTTTTGATCCAATTTATTATAATGATGTAATTTCATGCACTAATATTAGCAGTTTTTCTATATACGAGAGTGTAGTGCGAGTTGAGAAGCAAGCATGATAGAAAAAACACAAACTGTACGGTATATACAGCTGATGTCACGCTATTCGGCGCTCGTATGAGAGCCAAAGCGCGATTTCAATTTGAAAGAGCATTAAATGAATAATCTAAGCATATAGTGCTTCAGTCCCTAATGTGACTGCCAATGAGATTAAGTTCACAATATATACAACAATACCATCTATTCGGAGGAATGCAATGCCAGTATTGATGCTGAGTTCGAACTAAACATTTTACGAGTATTGCCGTACTCTCTATACTGCTATACTGTGTGCATACGTATAGAGTATACGCATACGAGTGTACGTGTGATCCCATTAGCAAAACCGGCAAAACATCTGTCGCAATGGCATAGCGTATATACCAGTGCCTGCACTGTATATATGCACTGTATGTAGATTCGCAGTTCGTCTACATTTTCATCAAAATTTTATGCACTTTTACTCTTTATTTGTTTAAAAAACGTAGAGATAACGCAAAACAACAAAAAGATTTTCGGAGTGAGAATTGAGAGAATTGGGAGAATTAGATGAGAAAATAAAATAACAAAAGAGTTTTCGCCAATAGAGTGAACGGAGAGAGGGTTTTGGGCGAAACAGAATTGTTTCTCTCGTTTTGATGGAAAACAGTAACGCATTAGCGATAAGTTTTCGCTCAAACGCCGTCTCTATTTAGCACTTCATATAATTTTCGAATCAATCGAGTGCTTCACTGTCAGCGCAAAACTGTGTAATTTATAATATGTTTTGTGCACTTGTACTACAGTAGTGCTGTATTTGGAGATTATAGCAGAAATTTGCGCGTTATCTCTCGTCATATTCATATTTATACCTAGTTGTTTTTTATTCAATTTCTGTAATGACGTCTAAACACCGAAATGCGTGTATTTGTACTATAGGTCTCATTCTTACCCATTAGCGAATGGATAGCCAGCCAGCGCTCCGCCGTCGTAGGGGTAGTACATGGATGCGGCGGCCGCGTAGGGTAGGTTCCGCCAGGCCTCGAGATTCTCTTTCAAGTCAAAACCATTTGCCTGTGCCGTACGTGTGCCCAAAGCGCCAATACGGGAGAGGAAGGATTAATTAGTACTTGAGATGAGTTGGTGTGGACAGCACTATAGGCTGTTCCCAAATCAGTTCATCGGATGACTTACGGTCGGGGAATAGAAGGCCGACTGCAGTTGTTCGGGAGGTATCGGAAGGAATCCCTCGCCACCAGCGGCTGCTGCTCCGTAGGCGGCGGCGGCTGCCGGGCCGTACATTCCGAGAGGTAGGCCAGTGGACGCGGCTAAGCGCTGGTAGTTGAGCAGATGAGCGTCATATTGACACGAACACACTGTTTGGCCAGTTATCGGGTCGGTGAGGACAGGTCTGCCCGACTCGCAGCACGGAGTGGCGCCGGAAGGAGCGCGCGGTGGGCCGCCCGTCAGCGAGACGGGAGTGACCGCTCCGGCGCCGGGTGAGTTAGACGTGACTGAGACCGGTGTGACACCGATGGCCTGTCCCGCTGTAGTCGGTGCTGAAGCGCTCGGCATTAGTATCTGAAGTGATTGGAGAGACAATGCAAACGATTAGAGGAGTGATCGCGAACTGCACTTCAGTTTCGAATAGAGTTCTCGAAACCAAATTAGGGACGAATGGCACGGATGGGATGGATGGGTCGGTGGGCCGGACAGGGCTCGCGTTTAAGTGTGTTTTGCTTTAATTTTGCTAAAATTAGTCACTGCGGTAGGTATGGTAACTACTGCACCAAATGGGCAATGGGTTTGAGGGTATGATAGGCTTCAGAAGGAGTGAAGGGGTGAAGGGGTGAGAGAGAGCCACCTCTCAAATGGACAACACTTTTATTGTTTTGCAGGTAAAGGATAACGACCTTTGGCTGAAGGAAACGAAAGTATTGTAGCTATTAGTGTCTCCAGAGAGACATTAACTTGTATTGGAAGGTCTTAACTATGTTGACAACTGCACAGGCATTCTCGAGCACAGCCTACTGTATGCACTGGCGGTGTGGCAGTGTTTGGTGGGGTCACAGAGTATCACTCTATCACTGTATGGCTGGCGATGACCTGCATTCACTCGACTGCCAGCACGGGCTCTGGCACAGGCTCTGGCACAGGCTCTGGCACAGGCTCTGGCACAGGCACAAAGTGAATGCCTGCACCTATATCTTCAATTAGCAGTCGATCTCCTACTGCGGATTCACATTTGCAAGGATTATAATTCCAATATTCGGCACACTTTACACACTTCAGCCAAATATCTGATCGACAAAAGCAAACTAACAGTAAAGTGAAGTAAAGCACATAAAGCGCTCCAATCGATGTCAGGCCCGTCCGACCACTACTCCGACAATACCCTAACTCTCGATAATGAGAACACAAAATACAACTTAAATGCAGTACTAAATGTTTGAAAGCCGTGCCATTTGCGACATATATTGCCGCACTAAACCAGCACCAACACACCAAACCCACCAAACGCACCAACACAGCAAACACACCAACACACCAGCACTACAGCAC
>JAQIXC010001097.1:0-16920 GCA_034697605.1 Metabelba pulverosa
CTTCCGAAAATGAAGTACGTTTTTACACTAGTTTTTTACATGCTATTGGACTAAACTAGCACCAGGCACCGACTGCTTTCGGAGGAGATAAAATCTGACCCAAAAAGTGTAATGCACTGCCGACGAGACGTCGATTCGATTGAAACGATTCGCTCATAACTGTCGACTATAACCCGAACGGACGCTAAACCGCAAATCAATCCAATTATTCGATATTAACCCGCATTCGACTTAACCGTCCCATTGGTCGCCAAATTCGAGATAACATTCCATTAGTTTTCGATTCGAATGAATTGCGAATTGCATTCACTTTCGGCGCCAATTGCGCCGAAACGCAAATTGAGCGCCGATTTGGCCAATCATTTGGCCACCGATTCGACTCAATCGAGTGGTTCGAGTGGTTCGAGTGGTTCGAGTGGTTCGCAAATCAGACAATGTTTGCAATCATTAATCGAATCGATTGACAGAAATTGCAAACCATTTGGCGATGTATTGGACGTAAAGAGCGAATCGATTCAATCGATTGGTGCGGAAATGGATTTGTGTTTCGGAGAAAATGAGTTGAAATTTAGTGAAGAGTTTTGGAATGATTTCGATTTCGACGTTAATTGCACTCCAATTGACACGAATTCGCCGATCAGTTCGAAGTCTAACCATCGCTTCGATTCGAGTCAACACTTGAATCGCCGATCGATTGCCGTTCAGTCGAGTCCTCAACCGACGGCCACAACGGCTCCCAAACCCGATTCGGGTCTCGACTTTCAACAGAAATTTCAGTTTTTGTTGAACCAGTTGTCGGCCAACGGGTCGTCAGATGTGGAGAATGTGGCGCCGAATGGCCCGAACGGTCCGAACGGTACGCGAGTGGCGACACAACTACTCACACGACTCGATGCCATTAAGTGAGGAATTGGTTTAGTTTTCCATTCAATTGATATTCAATTCAATTAATTCTCAATTCTATTCGATTAGTGATGCGATTAAAGACATTAAACGCGAATTAAGTCGAGAATTGGATCGAAGTTTGAAGTAATTTCACCAAAAGATGAGAATTTATTGCAAATTTCACTCAATTTCTAATTAAACCAATAGTTTGACTAATAATTTGAATTTAATTCAAAGATGTTTTACTCGATTGTAATTCTCATTTGAAAGCTTTGATTTCGCAGTGTTTTTAGAGCCAAATGAGTAGTAATTTATACCAAATTCACTGCATTTGCCGTTCATTCCGAACATATTTCAACATTTTATTAGTTTTTAAATAAAAGCTTTTATCGACTAAACAAATGGTTATAATAATTATTAATTAAGTGAATGGAATAAACAGTAAAACTTAATAAGAGTTTGTATAAAGTTTTGTACAAAACATAGATGTAATCAAACAATTCGATTGATTCGGATATATAGCGAATCGAAACTTCGACAGTAATATGATATTAATATTTGGCGCCACTGTCTCGAGTCGACCAATCAAATCAGGTTTCACTCAATTACTGCGAAATACAGTGCAAACTGAGTGTATGTTTTGATTCAATCCTTTGAATCGAGACTTTTAATTACAGTTTATAATTAGACTTATATTTAATATTTAGTATAATATAGACTTACTGTACAATTGAGTTATTACTTCTCTAATTCATAATAATTTGATTTAAATCAATCATTTGATTCGTAAATTAGTCGACAATTATATACCTGTAAAAAGACAAAACTTGGTATCGGATGGCGACGACCGGCAACTTCGGCACCACTTGTTTGCGCAAATGGTTGTCATTGCGAGCGCCGGGCGTTTGTGTGCAATCGACGCGAAGATCGCACTTCCGGTTCAATGCGAGTCAACTAAACCAACAAATGACTCGAATCGGGCGAATGATTGACTCAAAACGCAAACAAAATATTTTGACAAAACTTTTGCAAAACAAACCAATTATTGTATCGAAAGGCACGACTCAAACGCCGTTCAACGCGAAGGGCGACAGACCTGACGGGCGCTGGACTTCCAGACGAATGACGGTTTTGAACAAACTTTTAATGCAATCCATTTCCGACGTTCTCTCCACTCAACCGATTGGCAAAGACTTGGATGAACTACAGGTTCACATCACTCAGGTATAGACACTGATGGCTTGAATCGGATCTATATTAGCGCTTAATCGTTGCGCACCTGTAGGTCAAAGTAAACAGTCGATGCGATTCTGCGAATGTGTATTGGGTTTCGAAATGCGATGAAATCGAAAGAGTGGCCAAAATGTTGGATCAGATGAAGGGACGACTGCATCAGCACCTGATGGACCGAAATCTGATGCATTCGATTCCATGGATTCAATTCGTGTTCGACGTCACCGAAAACCATAGCCGAGAAGTGGAGAATGTGCTCAAGACATGTGACTTCGGGCCCGACTTCAAGCCATTTGACGCGACTTTGATTGATACGCCGTATCAGAAGTCGAGTCGTTTAGTCGAAAAACCGAATAATAAGTCGAATCCGAAGTCCGAAAGCATTGAAAGAGCGTACGAGTCGTTCGAATTGCGGAAACCATTCGATATGAAACTGAATTGTTTGGGTTTGGACTACGAGTTGATTATGAATAGCGTTTTGTCTAATCTCAACAAATCCCGGGCCCAACACCGCAGCTTCAATGCCGTCGCCGACCCCCTCCCGCCTCCTGACTGGACGACACCTTTGCCGCCCATTATCGCCGACACGAACGCCACGTATAATACCGAAGAGAGGATTCGAGTTATGAAACAATTTTTGGTCGAAAATCGAAAAAAGAGGGAAAAGTTGTCGAGAAATGCGAAGCGAAACGAGATTTTGAGAGAAATGCAAATTAATTACAATTTGAACGAAGCGTTCGATAATTTCGATTCAAATTATCAACAAATCGACGAAGAAATGAGTCGAGACTTGGAACCGCACCTCGAGTTCGAGTCCGAAGACCAGCGAAATAATGAATAAAATTGTGATTCGATTTGTGATGAGTTTAGCCGAAGAGACAAATATTTTTCGGTCAATGAATGCGTTTGTTGTCCATTGACTGCCGCTCTACGACGTGTTTAGGACTAATCGCAAACAATCGGCGAACCCATAGACAGTCGGAGTGAACAGATTTGGAGCGAAAATAATATTTTATTTATATATAGTTATAATAAACTATTACCCTAAAATCCCGCCGATAAGCCGCGGCTTATCTATTGAAAAAACTTATAATTTTACAAAAAATCAAATTCGGCTTATACATGGGTTCGGCTTATGCATGGATATAATTTATTTGAATCACAATTATACAATCACAATATAGAGTTTATAATATAAATTTCGTTATTCAAAACCTTCGATATCTTTATCAAAATCAGTTGTAAAAAGTTCAAACAACACGCTAAAATAATTGGATATTAAATTTTTGTTGATTTGAATACAATTTAGGTCTATTCGGCGGTTTATCACTCATTTTAATTGATATAAAACTAACAGTTTAAAACATTTGACTGAAAACAATGTATAAAACAATCAAGTTAACCGGACATTATGTCCTCATATCTAGTACATAATAACTCAATGCATACGTATTTTATGTATTATAATATTCGGCTTATACATGGGTTCGGCTTATGTATAGTTAAATTTTACTTTTAAAAATTACACAATTTTTTGAATTCGGCTTATACATGGGTTCGGCTTATAGACGGGATTTTAGGGTAATTCGTTTGAGAGTTAAATGAGTGAAAAGAGCTGTTTTGTCGTGAAGTTGTGACTCGAAAATAAGTTTTAGTTGTAATCAGTTTTAAATAAAATCATTTAATACTCTGTTTGAATGGAAGCGTCAATTAATTTCTGGGAATAACTTGTAGTCAATCGAAGTGAGAGTCGAGTCGATAATAATCGGTATTTTCGAGTTCCCACTGAACGTGAGGTCTTCGACCGCGAAGTGAACCGAATCGGCGAACGGGAGACTCGACTGAAAGTTCTCGATTTGAAAGTTACAAATGGTTTCGGTTTCCAAATGCTTGTCATTCGAACCAATGATTTCAAAACTGAGTTTCGTTTGACCCGATTTCGGCCACTTATTCCCGATGACCCAAAAGAGACCGATGTTTTCGTAGCGCAATTGGCCGAACGAGAGGCTCGACCTAATCGGTGCCCAACAGCTGCTGTCGGACATCGGTTTGAACTGAACGTTGAAGTAATTGAACTTAAATTGAGTCGAGTTTTTCACATTCAGTGTTAAGTGAATTCTATAAACATTTTTTTGGTCAGCAATACGAGTGATGTTATAGCTATAGCTCAGGAATGTCTTCATCGGCAGTGCATCCGAACTGCACTTATAGTGTAAGGAACGCAAGGGATTGGACTGAAGAGTAGGTCTGATCTGAATAGAGTCGGAGCCGACGTTTGTACTGCAATTCGGGGCCAAAACTAAGTTCAAAGAATCGATATTTCGTGGCTTTAGACTCAATACACAGTCTTGAGTCGAATTGGAGACATCGGTAGTGATGGTCCCGAAAGTCGATTCCCGGTCTTTGGTTCGACAAATCAATTCATTTATACTTAGTTTCAAACAATCGTTTTGTAAACCGCTTTCACTTCTTCTCGTTCTTGTCTTCAGTTTCGTAATCGATTCGTAATTATCCGAAACTAATGTACCGAACGGTGCGGTTGAGGTGAGAAACCACTCGATCCACGAGAGGCCCTAAGAATGGCGTCAATTGATTGCTTAGATAAGACACATCTGATAGACATTGAAATAGAGGTAAACATTGAAATACTTTTTCGCGACTAAAACAACGAGAGATTGTCTGCAAAGCCGTAAATCCCAAAGCAATCGCCTTTTCGTCGATCACTTGTTTCGCTCGATTCGACCGCTTTTCACACAACGGATAGCAACAGAAGAGAAGTCCGTTTTGCTCGACCACCACAACCGGCCATAGCTTTGTCCGATTGTAAGTCATCTCTATTACCGGCAATTGGTTGCCGACCGAGCAGTCAAACTCGGACTCACTGTCCGTCGAATTGATGGCCAAACAAGACATCAATTCCTTCATCAGCTGTTCATCAGCTCTGATGTCAACCTCTTCTAAGCCCAACATTTTAGCCCTTCTCTCGACGTTCGGGAATCGACGCAAATATAAAACGGATCGCAATTGCAGTGAAACTATCCATAGATAGCGGAAAGACATTATCGAAATCACAATTAACTGATTGTTGGCTTTGTTTTGATTGTTTTGATTGTATTGATAGTTGAGATTAATTGTCAAAACAAATAGCATTCAGTCATATGTTTCGCAGCAATAAACACAATAACGTAAACACTGTTTGTTTCCATCATTTCTGCCAAACCTATTGACGTAAAGACTGCACTTTAAGTGACTGCAGGACTGCACCGGTATATCAGTACAGTCTCAGAGGCTTAACGCCAACAGTGTTGACAACAACTATATTAAATATTTAGTCCATATATTACGTTCAATATCTGTGTGAATGAGAACCCCATCGCACGTGCAGTCGAGACTCGAGTCGAGAAATGTCTGTAAACCCGAAAAAGCGTGTCTTCGACGCCGCGAACAACGACTACATTCCACTGTCTTCGGGGTCGCAGACAATGCAAACTAATAGCTCTGAACTCGACTTTAGGAGTAAAAGAGCAAAAACTCCTGTTATTTATGGAGACAATCAACTTTATACGAGAATCAAAGAGGTATTCGTTGATTGATTGGCCAACTGGTCATCACTGGCCATCTCTGGCCAGTTTGTGCCGATGACTATCGATATATCATTGTTTAAGCGTTGAATCAAATGATGTCTTTTATTCCTCATTTAGTTATTGAGTTCATCGGACATAAGTGACGAACAATCGGTCGTTAATTGTCTGCAAAAGACTTTTCCCGAATATAAACGGCGAAAAAAGTCAGTTCTCAGGAGATCTGTGGTTAAAGCGTTGGAACTGATTAGTCAAGACTTGAGTGACAGCGACGCGAATCCGGAAAATGAGTATAAAAGCGATGATTCCGTCGATGTTATCGATTCGAAAGCAAATGTCAAAAATTGTTTAAATCATTCGTTGAATGACTTATATTCGACAAAAGAGTCGGCAATTGACCACAAATTCGATAATTCGATGAAAACCCCGAAAACGAGTTCTGAGCGAAAGTCAAATAACCGAAAGTCTGAGACCGAAGCGACCGCTAAAGCCGATCGAAATATCGCGGCTTTACTTCAAAAGCAAATCCAACTAAAAGACCGCTATTTATATGAACCGAAACTAACATTTGACGACTTCGGAGGCATTGACGAAGTGGTCGAACAAATCAAGAAACTATTGGTTCACTTGAGACACCCGGCGCTCTACACATCCCTCGGCATCGAACCTCCCAAAGGGTTTCTACTCCACGGCCCGCCCGGCGTTGGAAAGACGGCTATTGTGGAGGCGATTGCAAATGACCTGAAGATCCCGTACCTAAAATGTGGTGCAACTGAAATAGTGGCCGGAATTTCAGGTGAAAGTGAGGGCAAAATTCGGGAACTGTTCGCTTTGGCCGATAGTATGAAACCCTGTATTCTATTCATTGACGAAATCGATTCAATTACTCCGAAACGAGAGAACGCGTCGAAGGAAATGGAGCGAAGAATTGTCACTCAATTGTTGACGTCTTTGGATGGCCTCCAGAACCGGGGCTCTGAAGGCGTGTTCGTAATCGGCGCCACTAACCGACCCGACTCTATAGATCAGGCGCTGAGAAGAGCCGGACGTTTTGATATGGAAATAAGTTTAGGAATTCCGGATAAAAGGGCGAGGAATGGCATTTTGAAAGTCTTGTGCAAAGGCGTCAAATTGTGCGATAACTTCGACTTCGAGGCACTGGCGCACAAAACGCCCGGATATGTCGGCGCTGACCTCAAGAGTTTAATTCGCGAGTCAGCCATCAATGCGTTAGAAAGGGTTCTATTGCTTCAGAAATTAGATATAAACTCTTCGTCCGATTTGAACGGTTTGAATGTCGAGGAAATGACTTCGAATTTGACGATTGGAATGAATGACTTCGACATTGCGTTGAAACACATTCAGCCCTCGTCTAAGAGGGAGGGCTTCGCCACTGTGCCCGACGTCACTTGGAGTGATGTCGGGGCCCTCCGCGCCATTAGAGAGGAACTGCAGTTGTCTATATTGGCGCCGATTAAGTACGAAGAGGACGTCAAGACGTTGGGTTTGAGCACATCTGTGGGTATCCTCCTGTGCGGACCACCCGGTTGTGGCAAAACATTGTTGGCTAAAGCGATTGCCAACGAATCGGGAATTAACTTCATATCAGTGAAAGGGCCGGAACTGCTCAACATGTATGTGGGAGAGTCTGAGCGGGCAGTCCGCTCGGTGTTCTCCAGAGCCCGCAATTCACAGCCGTGTGTCGTCTTCTTCGATGAGATCGACGCTCTCTGTCCCAAACGGAACGACTCGGAAGTATGCGTTCGAAACCATTAAGTCATCAAAACTAAACACATTTTCACTCTTAGTCTTCAAACGCTTCCTCTCGAGTCGTCAATCAGTTGTTGACAGAAATGGATGGCTTAGAGTCGAGGAATTGCTTTCTTTTGGCCGCAACTAATAGACCTGATATTATAGATCCGGCAGTTTTAAGGCCCGGAAGGTTCGACAAAAGACTTTTTGTTGGGTTCCCCACAGAATCGGATAGATTTGAAATTCTCAAGACTTTAAGTAAAGTAAGTATTTCTGCAATTAATTTAAGACAAAATATTTGCAATTATTTAAACGATTATTGTCTTCACCTGAAGAATGGGACGAAACCTCCTCTCAGTGCAGACATCGACCTAAAAGCGGTGGCAGAGGACCCGAGACTCGACGGCTTTACGGGCGCGGACTTGCATTCACTGCTACGCGAAGCCAGTCTCGCGTCTCTCAAACAACGCATTTCTGGAGATCTCGAACCCAACGCCCAAATAGTTGTCAACAGTTCTCATCTCGAGTTTGCGTTAAGTAAAGTCAAACCTTCTGTTAGTGAAAGCGAACGAAAAAATTATCATAAAATGCGTTCATTATATGCCGTATAATATGGAATAAAACTTTGAAACCTCTTTATTACACATTTTATATTTTAAAAATCTTACATAAAAATAGCGAAATATTAAATAAAATTAAGACTAAAACTACAGATAATTGATATAAAAACGAAATTAAAGGATTAAATCGAAAAATATCTCTTGAGAGCCATCGACAAGAGAGGGATTACAGATAAATGAGTGGATAGAATACAACTTTACAACTGGTTCTCTATTACCGGTTGAGCCGTTAACCCGACTCTTGTGACCCAATCATCAAAATAAAGCAATCAATAGATTCGATGGCTATTGGCTAGAAATCTGATGAAATAGGACTCGAAGTGATGAGTTGAGTGTCGCTGTTATAGCCATTCGTGTTCTCATCCCTAACCGATCCGTCCGTCCGATTCATCTGATTTCGATTGAAAGTAACAAATGAGTGAAAAGCAGAACAAATTGATATCTATTTGAAAGCAACCCTTACTTCGCATGAATTGCCTTTCGAGTGAACGGCGGGTAAGAGGTCTCCGTCCGACCACTCGCTGTCGGACTTATTGGTCGATTTTGTGTTCGAGTCGTCTATTTGTCGCACTTTTCGCTCATTTTTCGCCTTAAGTGGAGAACTGAAATCATCGGAAGAATCCAATGTTTCGATTCGTTTGTAGTTTTTCTTTTCATTCAAATTCTTGTTCAGAACTTTCGGAATCAATTGCTTTCTCTCTTTAGGCTTCAGTGGCTGATCGTTGCGCTCGACCTCTGGTTCCGATTCCGAAGACACGTATTCCTTAGCGACGACTGATTTCGGTTTCAATTCATTATTTCGTTTTCGATTTGATTCGTCTTTTTGCTCGAATTGATAGTTCGATAAACCGATGATTTGGTCGAACTTATCGAAAGTCGAATTACGTGAAGAACTGTATGTTATCCTCGATTTGTTTACCTTTAAGTTCTGACTTTGGGTCGGCTTCGGCTCACTTTCGGTGATATTTGGTCTTTCGATCGAATTCTCATCTGTTCTGCCGATCGTCGACTTCTTCGCCGAATCGAAATAAATGTCCGTTTCGTTGAAGTCAGTCGTAATGTCGACATCAGCTGATCCACAGGTCGGCCATTCGCCCGAAGCCGTACTCAATGTCGTTGTCTTGCGAGTGCTCTCGACATCAGTAGTCGTGTCCATCAGTTCTTCTGTTTTATTCATCACTTCTTCGACCGAATCGTCAACTTTTGCCAAACAATTAGTTTTATCAGTCGAGACATCAAAGACAACGACATCACTGGTATCGGTAATGAGTGGCATCTTATTGTCCTTTTCGAACGAATCAACCGCTCCTTTGAAGGCTTTGATCAGATCTGAGAGATCGGACTGCCGTCGGAGCGATCTTTTGGTGATCTTTTCGTTACAGAGCGGACATCGACAGAAGTCACTGCTCGACGAATCGATTGCTTTGTTAATACAGAGACCGCAGAACCGATGCACACATCGAGTGATCATTAGATCAGACATTAGGTTAAGACTGCGTTTGGAGACAACAAAACGGTTGATAAGAATCGAAGAAATGTTTTGCGATCTAAGAGTAAAAGTGGTTTAAAGTGACAAATACTCACCAAATGGGACACTGAAAGTGTTTCATCAGTTTCAACAACTCCTTCCGTATGTTCTCTTCGTTTTCGGACAACATTTCGGCCGAAGTCTCGACGAGAAGTCACTAATCGCTGGACTCTTCGCTCTACTATTGGCTGAACTCCGCACTCAATGAGTGAATGAGTGAATTGGCGCTCAATTGGCGCTCAATTGGTCCCTCTTTTAGGCGCAGACGCGGCCGCTCTGTTCACAAACAACGTTACGATTAGCGGTGAAAGGGTTTGATTGAATGCATTGATTGGATGCACTGATTGAGTGATTTAATGATTTAATGATTTAGTGTTGAATTGATGGCAAACATCGGCTCAAACAAGATATTCATTCCTCGGCCTCCAGATAAGGGAAGCTTTCCGTTAGACCACGAGTCGGAGTGCAAGACCTTTATGATTGAGTACATGAAGTGCCTGAACAGCAACGACTGCGACAACACGTCGTGTCGTCCGTTGGCCAAAGACTACCTAAAGTGCCGAATGGACAGAGACCTGATGGCCAAAGAGGACTTCAAACTCTTGGGCTTTAAGGACAAGACATCTAATCAAACGAATTAATGTTGAAATGAGTGCTTCGGACGATAAGATACCACCGATTGGTCTTAATTGCGAACAATTGTCTCATTTATCTCACAATCAATTGCTTCACTTCATTGACACAAATATTGATGAAATGCTTAAAACGGATCCACTTCTCAGTCACTTGTCGGCAGACGTAACGAACGAAGAGTTGGAGGACATGATTGGCCACCAATTGGGCCGATGTATGGCTGTGTTTGTCGAACAGGAGAACAACTCTCCGTTTCGGGTGATTGTCGACAATGACTCAAATGTGAAACAATTGAAGAAATCAATCGAAAAGTACTTTTCATATCATTACAAACGGAATAAACAGAACCGAAAGCCACGGATCAACTGGTCATCCGTTTGGAGCACTTATTGTCTGCTATTTAATGGACAGAAACTTTGCGACGATTTGAGTAAAATTCGAGAAATGGGTGTTTCCAACAGATCTACTCTTCGGTTCTGTCGGAACACCCGAAACACCCGAAACACTCGAATCAAATCTCACAACAGTTAGCCATCGCTTCAAATAAGTCCAACATTTTCTACAGAATTAGTTCTTAATTACAATACTTAGTATAAGTTATTTCAATGGATTTAATGCTTTATATTGTAAATCAGTTTTAATTAAACCGAAATTCAAATAAAATATTCGAAACAATGATTAGATAAGTGTTGGACTCATTCACTCGGATTCTAGTGTTGACCACAACTGACACTCATTTTCGGTTTAACTTATTTAAAGACGAAATGAGATTTTAGTTTAGATTAAATAATAAAATATGAAAATTTTTATTTATAAAATTGGCATGATTAAATATTTACATATAAAATGCTTAAATTTAGTTTTATTGTGATCAAGTTTGATTTTAGTCTATATTTGCATTTGGGTTTCCAATAAAATTTTGCCTGTGTCTTAGTTACATGCTAAATTTTCAATTAGCAAGATGGAATTTTAGGCAATAGATAATCTTTTGTACACTTTGAGCACGTTTAAATTAAATTGAAAATATATTTATCAAGTTTTTCAATAATTCTCGCATTTGTAATATCATTGAAATAAAAGACTCGAAACTATATTTTCGTTCAATTTTAGCGATAATTTGTTGTCAAGTGAACTAAAATTCCGTTAAACTTGTTATGAAATCTTCATTCAAATCATTCTTATGTCTCTGACTTTTCTCACAATAACTCTAATCTTTTAATAATGAATTTTGTTATCGATTGAAAAACTTAGCAATATAAATTCGTGCAAATATTTAATTCTTTTGCTTAAAAAAATTCTTTTCATTCAATATCTCTTTTAATTCAATGTTTTTTCAAAGAATTTATGTTTTTATTTAAGACTATTTTAAGTCGAGTTTCTATTTGTTTGCAATTCAGTCCCAACAGAGTTCGGAGAAATTCGTTTCGAATTATACAAACTTTTTATATTATTAGTGTTTTGAGCAGCGATTCAAGTCACTAATTTTAGGATTTATTGCAAAAATACGATTTATTACTGCGATTATGTTTAAAAGTTACATTGCACAACAAATAAAAATAATGACAATAATGAACGAAATAATTAGCTAGAAATATTTTATTGTCCACCTAAAATATTTTAATTAGAAACATATTTAAATGATTACTATTTGCTACATTATTTATTATTTTGTGCAAGCTATTGTTTTGTTAAATTTGAATTGATTTTGCTTTTTAATTTAGTTAGTAGTAACAAGATTTATAATAATAAGGTATATCATACGATTAAATACACATTAAAATTGTATTCAGGGTTAATTGAGCATTTTTTAAAACAAAGTATTTGAAGAAAACATTTAAAGATATTTCCATAAAATTGAGGAATTTTTAAAAATTACGATCTATGGTCACGACTCGTGATTTTGTTTTAAATTATGTTTAATATAAATATAATATCAAACAAATAGTAGCAATTCTATTTTGATTGTAAAAAGTACATAGTAAGATTGCAATACTTTGATCAATATACCTGTGCATTATTTTCATTTAAAGTCCAATGCTATAAATATAAGTTAGTGTATAAGCCAGTAGTGTTGCATAGTTTAAAACTATACAGTGTACTCTATTCATAGCTATTATAAAATCATTTTGTATTTATCAATACATAACTCTCACAGTTGGTTCCAATTGATCCAACCTGATCTGGGTAATATTTGGCAAAAACACTAACTCGCATTCTATCCAGTTTATAAGGCATAGTAGTTGTTACCAGAATTTGTTATAAGAGAGTATAAACTCGAGCCAAGACTAGCAAGAATAGTAAATTGAGAACATTGTCAGCTATAGAGGAAAAGACTGTATTTGTATTGACCGGATATTTATTGTTTTCTAAAACAGAAAGTCGTTTGAATCATACTATTGATTTGTTCTATTATTAGCAAAAAATGTATACTTTATACTCAAAATTCTCGCAGGGTAAATGCCTTATCACTCAGATTGAGTTATATATTAAGAGTCTCAAAATCTCATCATTTATTTGATTATAAATTTGAAATTTCCTTTCAAATCAATATTTGTTGAATCGAAAGAACAAATTTAATGAAACGCCAATTGAGTCGAGCACTCAGTCTATCATTTATTCGGTTAGAATTGTAACAAATTTTTACTAAAACTTCTTACCGTTTCTAAGTTTTACCCAAATTTAGATTGCTTAAATTGACTTAGAAGATTATAACTCTACTAGTGCATAAAATGGTAGTAAAACAAGCTAAACAACAAATAGAGTAATCGCAATTTTAAATTTCCACTTTGGGTTTCATTGTTTTAATTTATACCGCAAAAACTTTACTTCTCGCTAGATTAATAGTTCATTGCAACTAGTACGAAAGTCAATATTTATAAATATTATACCATATCTTTAAAAATAATTATTCTAATTTACAGTATTTTTGTTCAGGGCAATTTGTTCAAGGTTTATTTAATGTTTTTATTTCCCAAATAAGTTTTTGATAAAAATTCTTAGATATTTTCACAAAATATAAGAAAGTTTCAAAATTCAGCTATTTATTTATGAAATAGAGTGTTATCATCTTGTCATCTTAACACTAGCTTGGTCAATCCAATAAAAATTAATTAACCTTTAATTAATTATTTACTTAATAAATCATAAATAAAATCAAAACTAATTGAATAAAAATGACAGATTGGCTGACATTTGGCTGATATTGGCTTCAAATTAAGATAAACGTCTTATTATAGGAAAAGTGTTTTTGATCTTTCGATAGCTTTTTGTCTTTTTATTGCAGTTTCGTCTGATTTATGAACTATTGATAATCTATTCGAATAAATCAGATAAAGAAAACGCATTAATAATAAATAAAACTTTTAAAACATTAAACCGAAGACACAAACTGGCGATTAATGACTTCATGGCTGCAGATATTGATTAATTGGATTTAAAAATTGTTTTCGTGTTTTTGTCAAATGTTCTGATTTACTGTGACATGGCAATTGCAATTATGCAATTTTATTAATAATCCAAATTGCTTAAATTTCACAAGAATTCAATCAAATTAAAGTTTGAAAAAACCAAATGAGAAAATATTTTTTCGAGAAATAGATTAAAAATTAAATAAATTGCATTCTTAGTCTAAAATGCATTTATGCAGAAGTTGTCTCTTTCGGTGTCGTTGTATAAGCAAAAAAAAAAATTTATCAAAAAATCTCTTTAAATAGAAAATAAAAAAAAGCGTTAATAAAAGATAAAATGTGTAAGTCGATAATTTAGTACAGCACGAAATTGTGAAAAATGTTTTTGAATACGTGTCGTTGATTAGTTAAATTACTTGGTAAAAACATATAACATGATTATTAAGAAAATTTTGAGGATTGGCCAAAGTCTTGCCTATCATTCTCTCTCAATGTATATATTGTTAAAAATATTTAATTAAAATTTTTGGGGGAATAATGGAAGGTAATAGCAAATAGTCAAGAGTATCATTCGAAATATTGATGAAATAAGTAGTTACTTATAATGAACAAAATTGAAATGACAATTATGCTAATTAAATTCAATCTCAATTCAAACTAAATTTTAAGTTAGTAATAATAAATAAATAACCCAAATAACAACCTAAATAATTGACACAAATTGAAATTTAGCAGGTATAAAGTTGCCCAGTCCGACTAATTATTTGTGAAATTGTGCGCGTCGAACGTATTTTGCTTAAACCTGATTAATAAATAGTAATGCACATATAATTAGAGCGAGAAAATTGTTTTCAAAAAATAACTTATTCTTAAAGACTTATTGTTTGAATAGAAAATCGAGTAATACTTTTTGGAGAGAATGAAGAGAAAGTAAAATGAGTTAAAGAAAGAGAAGATACAAATTGTATAGAATAGAGATGTAGTGTATTGTGAATAATAGTGAATAACATAATAAGATGTTTATTGGGCTGAGAACTAAAACGAGAGCTTTCGTACACTCGTACTACTGGTATATTGAATTGCATTTACAATCAAATAAAACTGCAATAAAATTTGGTTAACGAACACGACTAACAGTGCGACTACTGTACAGTCGAGTAGACCGAGTGCTCGGTTTCCAAAGGGCAGACACACCGACACACGTACTGTAAACCGAGATTTGAAACGGGATTTGCATTTCCATCGCAAGTCTCCGCTCTTTTCTCCTCTTCTTGAGTTCTACTCTTTAGTTAATAACTTATATAAAGACAATAAAATGCGAGTTTGTGTGCAATGGCTTCGAACCAACGCTTGTCTCGAATGATGAATAAATGCGAATACAAGTGCTATTCGATTAGATCAGTGTATTATAGATTGCTATTTGGTTGGCGCGACAGCAGAGAAATCGTCGACAACAACAGTAAGAATATCAGTATCGAGTCGACTGAGTAGAGGCCAGAGAGGCATAGGCAGAGAGTTGGCAGAGAGAGGCAGGGATGGAGTGAGAAGGAGAGAGAGAGAGGAGAGAATACTTTTACGCACTTAGCAGAGCGTAAATCGCTATTTGCTTAGTATTCTCGCTATAAGTCTCAATACGACTCAATACGACTCAATACGACTCAATACTCTGCAATATGGCCAACACTGCTCTCAATTTTTCTTTATTAGCACTAAAAATAGTTGAAAGTCAGACATGTATTGCATAAAAAATAACAATCTTGTTATAATCCATATGATAGATAAAAGTTTAAAAATAAAAAGTTTCGATATTTTCTTATTTGAAATAAATACTCAATGTTTTAAAGATCGCAAACAAACAAACGTCTCATTCGATGATTGCTTTGAAACGATTGAAAAAAACATGATTTCCAGAATTGAATTGAATTAAAGTAAACAAATGGAGTAATGATTGAATTGCATCGCAAACCTAACATCTGTGCGAAATAACTACAGAATAATTGAATTGAGAGAAACAAACGACAAGATATTAGTCAAAAGAATTGTTTTGTAAATCTAGTCAATTGGCGTCAAATTCGCTACACTTTTGCATTGCATTTCACAGATCGAGAATCGGGTCACGATTTCGGGTTTTACGTATTCTTCTAATTTCGAAACCGTTTCGATGTCTTCGCGAAAATCACATTTTTATCAAAGCATTTGATGTCTTTCTATTTGATCGACAATTTTCGGTTCAATTGATTTTCGCAATCATAAGAGAAGGCATTTTCGATATATATTTGTCGATATATTTGAATAAAACTTTCAAACGATATGCCGCTAATCAGAAATGTATAGAAGAGAGCGATGAGAGTGAAGAGAGCGAAGAGAGGCATCTCTTAGGCGTCTCGACTGCCGCTCACTCCTAGGCTCGCAGACTCTGTCGTTTCGATTAATTGGATCGTTGTTTTGGGCTATGCTTTTGCAAAGTCTCTCTCTCTCTCTCTCTCTCTCTCTCTCTCTCTCTCTCTCTCTCTCTCTCTCTCTCTCTCTCTCTCCAGCCGTATAGCCTATTATAATATAAAGATTTGATATTTATTTGATTTGACGTCAATTTTCATATTTGTTAACCTCTCGTAGGCTATAATTACCATAAATTCGCGCAAATTAATTAAATTTAATCAGTTTTAATATTTAATTAAAGATATGATGCAATACAAAAGGAGGTTCTTTTTAATTAAGATGAAATTTATTTTTTAAGGTGAAATTTTCAGTGAAATTTGATGAAACTTTGAGGTGAAAGTGGAGAACCTTTCACTAGAGACTACACTAGTTATGTGAAAGAGTAAATCGAATTGCGAACAAATAGCGAATGAATGGAATAATTGGAGAAATGCAGTCAAATGCCCGAATGTGAGGAATGGGTGAAAGGGCGGAGAAACGGGTCAATTGACTACTGGTTCGCGACGTCGACATTGAGTGCGAGGAAAGAGCACTTGATTTTGTGGTTCAGTTCCTTAAACTGGTATTGAATGGACAGGAGTTGCGGCCAAACGAGTGGGTCGTGTCGGCGGATGCGTTGCTCCGCCGACTGCACCGAACTGTAGCTGTCGTTGAGTTTACGGATTAACGACATTTGACTCGAAGTGCAAATCGTGTCTAAAATCCAATTGTCGTCACCACTGATGGCAAACATTTCGGGTCCGAAGCGATCGAATCGATTCAACCAATTGTTGAGAATCCGTTCGAAGCAATTGAAGAGATAATAGATATTTTCGATGTGTTTGGCGACGCGACGGCTGTTT
>JAQIXC010001098.1:0-16916 GCA_034697605.1 Metabelba pulverosa
TTTGTGTTTAAATAATTGTTTTTTATGTTTAAATAATTGTTTTTTGTATTTAAATATTTGTTTTTTATGTTTAAATATTTGTTTTTTGTGTTTAAATATTTGTTTTTTTTGTTTAAATATTTGTTTTTTGTGTTTAAATATTTGTTTTTTGTGTCTAAATAATTGTTTTTTTGTGTTTAATTTGTTTGTTTACTTCAAAAAACCTCAAAAAACCTTAAAATACAATAAAAAAAAACAATAAAACCAAAACAGACCGCTTGTGTTCGACGGCTTCTCAGGTCTCCGCTTCTCTTTGGCTGAAAAAAAAGAAAACAGTTTTCGAAAAATTTATTCAAAAAAAACAAAAAATTAAAAAATGGCAAAAAAAATGAGCGTCGGGTCCGCTCCGGTCTTCTGGCGCCCGCCTGCGCCTCTGCGGCCGAACGGAAGGCTATTCTCACCAAAATTCGAATCTAAAATCAAAAATAAAAATTAGTAAAATAGTAAACAAAAAAACAAAAAATATAAAAACTTACCGAAAAATTCGCGGATTTGGGCCCAAATACACACAATAGCACCGGTAGGCACTCAGGGAGGTTTTTAATTAAAAAAAATTAATTAAAAAACAGAAAAAACACAAAAAACACGAATTGAATGCGAGCGCCGGCAGAGAGAAACGCGTCGTTCAGAGGCTCAGCACTCAATGGCGGCCTTTGTTTACAAACAATGCGTTTCATTCGAATCACTCGTCTCCCATAGCAACCCATAGAAACACATATAAAAAATTTCAAAATTCTATTTTTTTTATTTTACATTATTTTAAAAAATTTTAAATACAAAAAAGATGCGCCCTAATCCCTCGAATAAAATGACACCCGCCCCGCCCAGATCGGCCCACCCCTCGACCCTCTGCACTCAAATATAGGTCTGATTTTTTGTTGAATTTATAAATCAACAGATTTTTGCAAAATTTTTAATTATCAATTAAAATAGAAATCTGAGTTAGCCAATAGCTGGGGGGCGTCGAGATGTTTCACTTGAGCCAAGAAATTCAAAAATCGGTTCACCCGTTGACCCCCTGGACCCTAATATGTCTGCCATAAGTTTAAGCTGGGATTCGGGACATTTTAAGTCAACTCCTGAACCGCTGATCCGATTGAATTGATTTTAGTCTTAAAAGCTGTATCTAATTGTAACTCGACTTTTAAGCCCTGTTAGGGTTCATAGGGTCAAGTGGTTCGCCCCCCAGACCGAGATTTACCTCCTATGGAGATTAGGCTGGGATTACGTAAATTTTGAGTCAACTCCTGAACCGCTGATCCGATTGAATTGATTTTGGTCTTAAGAGCTGTATCTAATCGTAACTCGACTTTTAAGCCCGGTTTGGGTTCATAGGTTCCAGTGGTTCGCCCCCCAGACCCAGATATACATTTAATGGTAAAAAAAAATTTTGAAATGTAATCAATTATCATATGTTAGTATCTAAACCGTACAATAGAATGACAAATGACCTATTACACAATATTAACGTGCAATGATTTGAATATTTTCATAATGGTTTGCTACGAGCTTACTTAAAGATCTAAGGATTTGGCTTGAGGTCAAATATTAGTAAATTCAAATATTTTTAGTTATTTGATATTTTGACCTTGACAATGACTTTGAAATTCAATATGTTATATGTAAATATTATTTGTATTTATAAACTGCATCGATTGATATACTACACTTAAAAATCCAATAAGTGGTTAAAATGTTACAAGGTATTATGTAAAAAGTACATATTTGACCTTAACGGGTGACCTTGTCGTGTCAAGTTGGTAGTTCTTATACTTTTCATAAACTACTAATTATTATACATCAAATGAGCTTAGTCTCGATGCTCTAGGATTAATTTGAATATTTTTGAACTTTGACCTCTGACTAACTTTCCTATCACAGGGGTTCCCTTGAATTTGACAATTCCATTATAAAATATAAGCGATTTGCAACATTTTAAGGAAGTATAAAAAAAACGGTATCTTTAGTTTTTAAATAAAACGCAATTTAATATTATCGGTTAGTCCAGTTTTTAGTTTTGGATTTTTTTAAAGGTCAAAACAGCAGTTGTCAAGGTCGCTGTCATATACCTACTTATAATGAAATATTTTTATAGATTTTTTGAAAAAAATTTCATCATGATATCTCAAGTGGTTTCAGAGATATTCATATAACAAAATTTGACCTTCATGAAGATCAGGAGCCTATACTATATGAGCTAGAGAAAATATCATTATTACAAAAATTAATTATTTGTAAATATGTACACGCTCAAAAAACATCAGCAAAAAATATTACTTCATCGGCACCCTGACAACGATTTCATAACACTAATACGCTAAAGCTACTGCTCTGCAGAATCGAATTCAAATAAAGCGATAGAATACCGATGCGATTGCAATGCATGTGAGTATCGCACGAATATTCCGACGCAATTTCGCGCTCATAAATACGCGTTTAAATATACATCTAAGTTTAATATAATTAGTAACTAAATAAATGGTAAGATTAATAAAGTTCGAGTTTATTTGTCTTGTTACATCCATGTTTAGTTTGATTATATTTATAATTAATTTATATAATAAATAGTATTATATATATATACATTTGAATTACATAGTATTATATATATATATTATATTATATATACATTATATATAGATTTGAATATTTATCTGAAAATTCGTTCACCGAATGTGTTGGCACTAGACTTGTGTTCATTTTCCCTGTTTTTAAATAAAATTACACATATTGTCAAAGTGTATCTTGGACTATTTTGTAAGATAACTACAAATCTCTATAAAACTATGCGTTTTATACAAAAAGCTACGTATTACGAGTAACTAACTAAATTTATCATTCAGTTTTTCAATGTAAAGCAAATATAACAAAATTAGTGTTAATATGTTATATGATTCCGATATAAAGCATATGATATATTGTATGTGTAAAATATGCAGTTAAATTATAATGCTGTTTAAGTGATAGATTTGTTGCTTGCTTGATGAAATATTAAAGCAGATTATACCTTGATCACTCCTCTCTCAATAAGCGTAATATTGCTGTTGACTCTCAATTTGGGCCCGGTACTCTCTGTCCTTCCGTTCCTTTTCACCCAGTACGCCACGATAGTACATGGTGCAAACCATCTCATTCGACGCGTTCAACGCCTGCGACACCACTTGCATGTAGCAAAGTGCCAGTTTATCCATCACTTTGTAGCAAGGCCAATCAATTTCATAACTTTCGCTATTTTCACCAAGCACAATTCGGCCACTGCTTCTCATTTATTAAATAATCAAAAATTTGTTTTTGACATTGCATTCGAGTTTGAGGAGCGCCAAAATCGCTACTTGTTAGTATAATGAATGACATGGTTAAATTTTTCAATAAATTTATTTGTTTAAATTATTAGTAATTGTTTTATCAAATATTCTTTTATTAAAGTATTACAAAAATTTATTTAAGTCAACTATTTTTGTGATTATATATGCAGATAAAAAATAATTTATTGAACCAAATGCTGCATGTCAATTTTTAAATGTTTGTTTTGTTTGTCAAGTCATTCTAAATATATAAGAGATGTCGCACTGTGCAAAACACAAAATGCACATGATGAATTTTGGAGATTGCGGGCGAAGACAAGCCGCAAGAGAGGATCCGTTTACAGTGAAGACCGCGAACCACGACTTCTACGCCATTATGAGGAATAAGTGCAGTTGTGGTCATTTGGAGCGCATCCTATTCCCGGTGTTTGAGGGCAGTAGTGGTGATATCAAACCCGCGCGCAAAGCACCCCTTCTGCCCAAGAGTCCGGTGCACCTGAAGCAGACGAACTCCCCGTTCGCTACGCCTCTAACACCGGCGGACATACCGTTTGAGTCGCAACCGGACGCCGGCGGCGACTCGTCGTTCACCTATTTGTCACAACAGGTGAGCGCAGACGTCAATACAGACCTACTGTTGGATGAGTTCAACAAAATCAATGTCAAAGACGACGACCACAAACCGCTCGACCCGTCTGTTGAGCCGGCGGTTGAGCCGACGGCCGAGACATTAGACGACCAGTTATAATAAGTTGAATTGAATAAAGTAAATATCAAAATGAACTGGCTGCGTAAAATCTAGTTAAATCAATTATTATTAATCAAGTACAATTATAGGCGCAATTAATATATTAAGCTTTTAAAATTAATTCTGCATTGTTCGAAATAACATGATAATATTTTTCACACGTTGGTTGATCTTCTCGTTTGCATTTGCTTTCGGTATGCAATTGTCGAATTAGATCGCCACTCTCGGCTAGCATGTACAATTCCTCAACCACTACATTGATGTGCTCTTTAATAATTTCGCCACTATTTTTAAGATTCGATTTTTCGTTTTTATAAATATCATGTAACTTTTCAAATTGTTGCGATCTATTTCGAGTGGATTCTTCATTTTCAATTAATTCTAACACAAACTCTTCAAACGAGTCGTAGTTTGAATTAATTGCATTGGACTTAATGAACATGGTAAATTTTGCCAAAGCCTTTACAACAAATTCTAGCTCATTATTGTACAGTTCAAATTTATTGCGATAGTAACATAATAGTTTCTTTTTGTACTCAATAGCATCAGTAACTGCATCAAGCTTAGATATTAAATCTGTTTGGGTATTTTCTGAATTTGTTGCATGCAACAATTTCTTGGTTAAAGTAACCCAATTTCTAAAAGGTATAAAATCTTTACGTTCTAACTTGATTATATTCTTATGTTTCACCTTTATTCTATTCATAATATGCTCAAGTTCTTTGTTGCAATCGTTTATTTCATCATCATGCTTTTGTAAATATTCATTATGATTAAATTGAGTTAAATCTGTATATAATTCATGTAAATTATTCATGCTAGTCGCAACGTCTAGTCTAGCCATTAGCCTCTGTTCAACTTTCTTAGATTTATTCTTGTTAAAATCCTTAATTCCTAACGTATATGAGCCAATGACAGGTAAATAATCAAAAAATTCCAACTCTAGTTTGTACATGTTGGACTCGATTTTACGCATGATTTTTACTAAATCAGCAGGTTGCTTTATCGCATTTTCAATTACTTCTATGTCGGCAATAGTTTTGCCAATTTTCTCGATTAACATCGAAATCGGTTTCTCGAGCGCAACGATCAGACGCCGCGTCTCCTCAATCACTAAGACGTTGTGAACGCTATGCGGCGGTAGAGGCGCTCCGTCGGCGCCGTTTGCGATGTATGCCATCAGACGCGAGCACTCGGTCACCGACTTTCGCCAACTGTTGCCGTAGTCTTCGACGAGTCTCGGCTCGAATTGGATGCCATTCCTCAATGCGAGCAAAAACTGAAACGAGTCGTTGTCGAGGCAGTAGATCGTGTGCTTCGCGATTGGAATTATCGTGTTAGGCCGGTCGCGGTCGAATTCACCTTGGTAGTTATAATCAACTCATATTTATTCAATTAGTTAATTATATATCATTTTTTAATCTTACCAAGTATTTCTCTGAGTAGAATAATCGTGTTAGTCGGTCGATAAAAAGTGCCACGTGCGTTTGTGAATAAGAAGACGACATTATCTTTGGCATTCCGGTGCAAACTGCACAGGAGCTGTCTGAAGCAGTACTGAAAGCCGGTGGTAAGGCGTGGCATATCCGGCCGAAATAGAATGCAAATCAGATGTAATTCGGAATACTTGGCAATAAAATTCACTATATTATGGAAATTAATTTTATCATGCTCAATGCCGCGCGTGTCGCCGACGCCGGGAGTATCGATGAGTCTGACGAGTGACTGGCCATACGTGAAGCAGTAGGCCATACAGGTCTGCGTCACCGACTGACCCAAGTTGTCGTACGACTCGTTCTCGTCGCAGCCGAACGTCACGGTTTGTTCATGGTAGTTCTCGTCGGCGATTGTAAACTGCGCCGGAATCAGACACATCGGGTCTTCTCTCTGCGCCTCTTCGAGTGTCTCGTAGTTGAGGTAATTGGCGAACGCGTTAATGAACGTCGATTTGCCGACACCCGTCTCGCCTAACAACAAGATGTTTGTTTCCGAAACACCATGCATGATTTAATATTTACTCGAGTTTAATATAATTAAATTTAGTTATAATTAACGATACAATTGTACATTATTAAAGGTATTACACTACCATTACAAGGATATCAGAGGTGTATTCGGATTTTAATTGAGCATGCTCAATAATTGCTATGATTTTTGCTTAATTTATTTGATTAGATAACAGTATAGTTCTAATTTTTATTAGCTGTCATTATTTTTTAAATGTTAAATTAATAATAATTATAATACACATAATTTTATAATAATAATATGCACTAATTAGTGATGCACATTATGTAATATTATGCACATTATATTATACTGTATTAAACAAATATAAAAGCAGTCTTAATCTATAATATAGATTGTATGTTATCAATGCAATTATTTGTTAGATTTTATACGTATTTTAACATGCCAAAATATTTTTAAAAATATTTTTCATTAAGCAGAATCTTATTTAGATAATTTTAAGTGTTTCCAAATAGAAATTATTTATATTAAATAATATTAATTAATTAACACTATTCCAAGTGTAGATTTATCACTTTTTTACTTATAATACTGTACAGCATAAATATATTTTATAGCATTATGCAAAACTACTAAAATATTTATTAATAATTATCAAAAGTGTATTTTTATTAATTAAATTTAAAGAATAAATCTTGCATTTTATAAATTAGCTATATATTGTATTTGTTATGCTATTTTATTTTATTATTTTTTTTGCATTTTTCAATTTTATGTAAATTAAACAGATTATTTATTAATTTTACTTTCTAATTAAACAGTAAAATTGTAAATGTGTATTTAAAAAATGCTTTTAATAAAATAATATCTATAATTTTTGTATTTTTATTAATTGTGTTCAACTAAAATGCTAAACAACTACATATAAACTGGATTCATGACAAATATGATAATAAATAGATTAAATTGCGTCAAAAATAAGCAATTTATTAACGCAAGGTTACTTTGGAAGCATTTTATATTTGAACATTTAATTTCAAAAGTGTTATTAATCTAAATTTTAAAATTAATCTAAACTAAAAATAATTTCTATTAAGTGTGAATAATACCGGCAATTATGGATGATCTTAGATATCTGTAGTAATTACAGTAATTTAAAAATCTTACAGTTAATACTAAGTTAAAATACAAGTAAATTTTAGTATTACTTTATTTTAATATTTATTAAACTTTGTTTAATATGAGTTATAACATTAAAATAATACTGTATAATATGCCATAAACTAGAAATTATTGAAACATTAGTAGAAAACAATGCGTTAGATTTGAAGCGATTGTAATAAGTGTTGGACTCGAGTCGCGTCAAACACGCACTCGACTTCGTTGTTCACTTCATCGTTGTATTTAATCTTACTTTGATCATGCAAGATTTTAATATCTTCACCTAACACTTCCAGGTTATACAGCTCTTGAATGAGAATGTTGATATGTGCGACGGCAATATTGGTGCCCTTGGTATTTTCAGCAAGACTCTTCTCAAGAATACATTTCTCGGTTTCATAATCAGCAAGAATCTTTTTCATACTATCGGTCAACTGTTGCTTTTCTATTTCGGACAAACTTGATAATCTAATCGCTTTAATTCTATGCAGCAAATACTCTTTGTACGAGTCATTGAACGAGGTAATCGCATTGATTTTTAGAAACATGGCAAATTTTGCCGATGCTTTCACAATTTGTTCGCGCTCCTTTTCATACTTCATTTTTATCATGCGCAAATCTTCTACCTTTTGCTGTTTGCTTTTAGATTTAGAATTGATTGCCTCGAGTTTGTCAACTAGATCTTGCTGAATTTTGTTTAACTCTCGTTTCTTCGCCAATTTCGTGGGCAATGTAAACAAGTTGACGACGGGTACGAAATCTACAAATGTTAGCCTGAGCTTATTTCGCTCCATATTGATCTTAACTAAATCATCGCGAATACTGTAGCATGGTTCATTTAGTGATTTCTCAATCGCTTGAATGCCTTCAATGATTAGATTAATTCGTTTACTAATCTTCGCAATGGGTTTCTGTAGCGCAACGATGAGACGCCGCGTCTCGTTGATGGACAGTGTGTTCTGCACTTTATGCGGCGCCAGTCGGCCGCTGCCGTCGCGCCCGCGGAGGACGTAGTTTAACATACGCTTACATTCGTCTCTCGACTTCCGCCAACTGTCGCCGTATTCTTCGATTACGCTTTCGTCGAATTGGATGCCATTCCTCAACGCAATGAGAAACTGAAACGAGTCGTTGTCGAGACAGTACATCGTATGCGTCTCCACCGGAATCACCGCATTCTGGGGTCCCGTTTCCATTTCACCTTGATCAAATTAATTCGATAATATTATTCACTACACTATAAAATTTAAATGTTCATTCAATCTAAATAAGATCATGATAGTTATTAGTATTACTAAATCATTGTTTACCTAAGATTTTTTTAAGCAACGGCAAAGTACTTTCCGGGCGATAAAAAGTGCCACGTGCATTTGTGAACAGGAAGACAATATTCTTGCATGCGTCTTTGTTGAGATGAAACAATAACTGTTTGAAACAGTACTCAAACCCTTTGGTCATTCGCTTCTGATTGGGTCGGAAGAGAAAGCAAATCAAATCGAGTGCTTCGTATTGCGCGATAAACGAGAGTATATTTTCGAAGTTAATTTTATCCTGCTCAAGTCCGCGCGTGTCGCCGATACCGGGGGTATCAATAAGCCTAACACGTAGCATGTCGTATTTAAACGTATATGCAATACACTTCTGGGTAACAGATTGACCATCATTACCATGTTCTTCATTCGCGTGTTGTGTACCAAAAGTTATAATTTTAGCATGGTAATTCTCATCCGTTATCGTAAACTTCGCCGGAATCAGACACATCGGGTCTCCTCTCTGCGCCTCTTCGAGTGTCTCGTAGTTGAGGTAATTGGCGAACGCGTTAATGAACGTCGATTTGCCGACACCCGTCTCGCCCAACAACAGGACATTGATTTCACTGACAGTCTTGGTTACCCCAGACATACCTCGAATTTTAACGCGAATTTATATTATTCTGGTATTTATTCTGGTTTAATTTGTTAAAATGCATTTATTTCGCATTTTAATAGTTTAATAGGAAATATATTTTGCAAAATTGGAATTAATTTTTGAACGAATAATTTTATCTTTATACTGTCTGAAGATATAGTACCACACCAATTGAATGTAATTGCATGTTAGTAATCTAGTTTTTACCTTAAACCATTGATAAGCATAACAATATTTTATAACCTTGATAACCTTTTGGTATTTTTACTATCTTACGCCAATCATCATTCGTTGGAGGGTTTAACTTGTTCGTTTTTACCATACATTTTATCAAGCATACCGTACACTTAAACTTAATGCTCATATCGTAATTTAGACTTTGATATTTTAATATATATTTTTATGATTTTATTTCCTTGATATATATGCGTTTGATAACTTACCATGAAATTACAACTTTTAAATATTTATAGCTGTTACATTTAACATTAGATAGCAACCCCTTATACAACAAACGGTATGCAAATTCTTTAAGCCTCGGGTAAAGTCCTATTAAAGTCAATATCATATTATTCCGTTTATTCCTATTGTAGATATCCTGTAAATTCAAATGAAACTGGTAAATTGTTTGTATTTACAATGTAGAACTAATTATATATAGATTAAGTAAATTTATAAAGAAATTATAATAATAAAAAGATAACTTTATAATAATAGAAATAACTTTTTATATAAATTATTTATTTATTTAATATTACATTAATATCACAAATATTTTTATTATATTAAATCACACTTGTTTTATCCATTTATTAAAGTAAATAAGCATGTCAGATAATGTAATATTTTGCTAAATATTATTATAACATATTTGAGTTAATTCCAGTATATTCTACAGGTTTAGTAAATTACTCGATATTATGTAAAAATGTTTAAATTTTGTTTAGAATTAATTGCGAAAGAATAGTACTGTAGAACATTTATAGTACAATTGATAAATTATGAAATTGATAAAATATACATTTATAAAAATGCCTGAATAAAGAGATTACCTGAATTGAAGTGTTTTAGTGATAAAATAATTTATACGAAAATCAGTATTGAATAAAGAGCAAGCTAAAATAGAATTAATGCATATTTTATAAAATATTATAATTTTTTTAAACAATTGGTAAAGCGTATGAATAATTGTTTAAAATTAATATGAAATATTTAGCATGAATGATCGTGAAATTAATATCTTACTACTGGGCGAGACGGGTGTCGGCAAATCGACGTTCATTAACGCGTTCGCCAATTATCTCAATTATGAGGCCCTCGAAGACGCGCAAAGAGATGGCCCGAAGTGTCCGATTCCGACAAAGTTTACGATATTTGATGAAAATTATGAACAAAAATTCGTGGAATTTGATGATAAACATGCAAACAAAGAGTGTGGTAATGATAAGTGCATTGCACACACATTCAAATGCGATATGTTGAACGTCAGGCTAATTGATACTCCCGGTATCGGGGACGAGCGCGGAATTGAGCAAGATAAAATTAATTTCGAAAATATAATGTCGTGTATCGCTGAATACAAAACATTGGATTTGATTTGCTTTATATTCCGACCAAATCAGGCGCAACTCAACTCTGGTTTTGAATACTGTTTAAAACAGCTATTGTCTCATCTGAATGATGCATGTAACAATATTGTTTTTCTATTCACAAATGCGCGCGGCACAATTTACCAACCGAGTAGTACACTGCCACTAATTAGAAAAGTGCTAGGTAATACTTTAAATATTGAAAATACGAAATATTATTAAATAAAAATTTAATTTTTAACTAACTTATAAATTACATTCACTTTAGTATTCACTTGGTATTAGTTTATATATTTATTTAAATCTAATTTATATAATCTTCTTAATCAACCAAGGTGAAATCAAGAGCGGGCCCCAGAACGTGGACATAGCGACTACGAAGCAGACGATCTACTGTCTCGACAACGACTCGTTTAACTTTCTCATAGCGTTGAGGAATGGCATCCAATTCGATGAGAGCGCGACTGAAGCCTATGTCATGAGTTGGCAGAAATCACGGGATGAATGTCACCGAATGCTGGCGCACGTCATACAGGGGCGCGACGGCCGGCCACTGCCACCGATCAAAATGCAGAACATGTATGAACTGAATGTGTTGTTGTTGGGCGAGACGGGTGTCGGCAAATCGACGTTCATTAACGCGTTCGCCAATTATCTCAACTACGAGACACTCGAAGAGGCGCAGAAAGACGGACCGAAGTGTCTGATTCCGGCGAAGTTTACGATAACGGACGACAATTACCATGCTAAAATTATAACTTTTGGTACACAACACGGCAACGAAGAGCATGAAATTGTTGGCCAATCTGTTACGCAAAAGTGTATCGCATATACACTCAGATACGGCAACTCATTCGTGCGGCTCATTGACACTCCGGGAGTGGGCGACACGCGCGGCATTGAGCAGGATAAAATTAACTTCGATAATATACTCTCGTTTATCGCGCAATACGAAGCACTCGATTTGATTTGTTTTCTCTTCCAACCAAATCAGAAGCGACTGACCCAAGGCTTTGAGTACTGTTTTAAACAGTTGTTATTTCATCTGAACAAAGACGCATGCAAGAATATTGTTTTCCTGTTTACAAATGCACGTGGCACATTTTTTAAAGTGCAAGGCACTCTATCATTGCTTAAAACAATATTAGGTAATATATAGGTTTAACCAATATTTATCATACTCATCTAAATTAAATATTAATGAAACAATTAATTGAATCAAGGTAAAATAGAAAGAGACGTTCAAAATGCGGTCATAGCTGTGGACAGGCATACGATGTACTGTCTCGACAACGACTGGTTCCAGTATTTGGTCGAATTGAGGAATGGCATACAATTCGACGATTGCGTGGCTAAAGAATATGCTGTTAGTTGGAAGAAATCGCGCGACGAGTGCACCCGTATGTTGGACTACGTCCTCCGCGGGCGCGACGGCAGCGGCCGACTGGCGCCGCATAAAGTGCAGAACACACTGTCCATCAACGAGACGCGGCGTCTCATCGTTGCGCTACAGAAACCCATTGCGAAGATTAGTAAACGAATTAATCTAATCATTGAAGGCATTCAAGCGATTGAGAAATCACTAAATGAACCATGCTACAATAATAAGAATATTAAACTAATGCAAATCACCATGGAGCCAAATAAGGTGAAGTTGAGATTTGCAAATTTTGCACCCGTTGTAAGCTTTTTCAGATCAACGAAAAAATTATTCCAACAAGCTCAATTGGATAAGGTCTTGCAAAATCTGATCAACGAACTCGAAACTATCAACTGTGCAACTGGTGACAACAAGAAAGATTTGGAAACTTTACGCATGCTTAAATGCAGATACGACCAAGAGCGCGAGAAAATTATAAAAGCATCGGCAAAATTTGCCATGTTCCTCCAACATAACGCAATTGCTTGTTATAACGATTCGTATGAAAGCTATCTTCTCCTGGAATTGAATGGTGACAAATTAGCGAATAAACCAGAGCTCGAACGCAAACAATTGACTTTAAATTTAGAAAAGATACTTGCTGATTATAGGAATGAGAAACGAGTTATTGGAAATAATTTAGCCGCTGGTGCTGGAAATGATGCCAACATATCGCTCGAACACATAAACTTGTTGATCGAAGAGTTGTACATGCTAGATGTTTCGGGAAATGAGATTCGATTCTTGCATGAAAAGAGCAAGATTAGTTTTAGAGATGAAGTTAAGAAAGAGATTGAATGCGAATACACTTCAAGTCAAGACAAATCGTTTTTGCAGTCAATTTGGAATGCAATTGGTTTACAATAATTTGCGTTCTATTTAATATCTAACTAAATTAAGCATTGTTACTGATCCTTATTAATAATCATAAGAGTGTTATAAACTTATTGATTAATTAATAGTATTTAACCATAAAATATAAACCTGTATAGTCATATAGAATAAATAAAGGTTTGCAAATTTAAAATCGTATACGGTATTAGCAATATTGTAATTAACAAATTTTTAAACATTGTTTTGAGTTTAAACACCAATTTCTCGTAGGATTACAAGCGCCTGAATATCAACAATTGTTTTACATATGACAAAGTCAGGTAAACCCTATAATACAGGTATTATATTGACATATGCAGGATTATGATTATGCGAGTTGAGTCAGATTAGGGACTGAAGGCCGAGACCTCAAGTCGAAGGACACGTATTGCAAACATTTTTGACTTTTAGTTTTAAACTTTTCCATAACTTCAATATTATGACTATTTTTCTGAATTTACTTTTTGAATCACTTTTGCTTATTAGAGTTAGTTAACTTTTAGCTTTCGAACCGTTCGGTTCGTTTTATTTTTAATGAAACTCATTTTGTATTTGAATTGAAAAACATGTTTTTGAAAAAGAAATAAAACGTTTTAAAGAAATAAAAGTGTTTAAGTTTATTTTAATTAGTGCACTAAATAGTAAATTAAGTAAAGGAAGTATATAAGTCCGCGATAGCGGCGAAGAAGTGTTGTGTTTGCATAGTGTGTGCAGCTCTGAATCCGAGTAGGAATTCTATGAGCCTTTAAGTTCCCGAAGCGGAACACGTGCAGTGCATCGGCCGAATGGAAGCACTGCTTTACCAGTGAAGTAAGTCGTGATCTTCGTGATCGCGAATATTATCTAGAGGTGGTGAGCGATCTTCGTGATCGCGAACATTTCGTCGAGTAGTCACTCAAATATCTGAGACTGAGCGCGGATCTTCGTGACCGCGAACATTACGAACATACAAATCAACAGTAGCGGATCTCCGAGACCGCGAACATTTCCCGAGTGAAAAAGCAGTAGGCAGTCACCTGTTGGGAATCTTCGAGACCGCGAACAGTCCAAGTGCTCGCAGAACCTTCGCGATCGAGAACCCAACAGCAGAACCGACAGTACGAGAGCTAAAGGCCGACTCGTCAACGTGCTAATTTGCCCCGTGCTGATTAATTGGCACAATTAGCGAAAACGGCACATGACAATATAATATCTTGTCAGTTTTATCAATGATTAAAGGTTAAATATTTGCTAAGATAACTAAAAGTACTTAAATCGAATCTATGCATTACGTAAATAAAGATGGTAGTCTGCTTGAAATTTACAAATAAATAATTGAACAATATAAACTTAGAAAATGTAGAATTAAAAACTTTATATTTCAAAGCAATAAAATAAATACATTTCTATTGAGAAATGAGTGGAATTAACACAAGAATTAGTGAAATCAATGTCCTGTTGTTGGGCGAGACGGGTGTCGGCAAATCGACGTTCATTAACGCGTTCGCCAATTACCTCAACTACGAGACACTCGATGAGGCGCAGAGACGAGGCCCGAAGTGTTTAATCCCGGCTAAGTTGACGATAACCGACGAGAATTACCATGAACAAACGGTGACATTCGGTGACGAACACATGAATGAAGAGCACAAAAGTGTCGGTCAATCGGTTACCCAGAGGTGTATTGCCTATACCTTCAGATACGGCAACTCATACGTGCGGCTCATCGACACGCCGGGAGTGAACGACACCCGCGGCCTTGAGCAGGATAAAATTAATTTCGAACACATCTTGTCGTTTATCGCACAATTCGAAGCATTGGATTTGATTTGCTTTCTCTTCCGACCCGATCAGACACGACTGACCAAAGGGTTTGAATATTGTTTCAAACAGTTGTTATATCATTTGAATAAAGACGCATGCAAGAATATGGTCTTTTTATTCACAAATGCTCGTGGTACTTTATTTAAACCGACAAAAACGCTGCCATTGCTTAGAAAGATGATAGGTAATTCAATATATATTTAACATGTCGTTTATTATTCATTTTAAGTATAAAGTCTAAAATACCAACAATTGTTTAAACTGATTAATTTATAATTATAGTAAACAATCATTTTAGTGTTTATGATTATTTTAAAAGTTAATTTAAATATAATTGCTAATCTACCAAGATGAAGTGAAGAGCGGGCCCCAGAACGTGGACATAGCGACTACGAAGCAGACGATCTACTGTCTCGACAACGACTCGTTTAACTTTCTCATAGCGTTGAGGAATGGCATCCAATTCGATGAGAGCGCGACTGAAGCCTATGTCATGAGTTGGCAGAAATCACGGGATGAATGCCGACGTATGATAGAGTACGTCCTCCGCGGGTGCGACGGTCGGCCACTGCCGCCGCATAAAGTGCAAAACACACTGTCCATCAACGAGACGCGGCGTCTCATCGTTGCGCTCGAGAACCCAATCGCGAAGATTAGCGAAAGAATCGGTGAAATCATTGCCGGTATTCAAGAGACCGAGAGATTGATAAATGAAGCGAATGTTCATTTGCAAAATGATCTTGATCAAATGGAAGCGGAAAAGGACAAACTCAAGTTTACATTTGTAGATTTCGTACCCGTGGTGAATTTTTTTACCCTCCCGTCCAAACTATTCAAGCGAAACCAGCTTGTTAAAGTTAATCAGGATTTAGCCGAACAGTTGAGAACGAATGAGTGTAAAGCGGATCTGAGAGTGAAAACACTGGAGACGTTGCGCGAACTCGAGCGCAAGTATCAACTCGAGCGCCAACTTATTCTCGAGGCTTCGGCTAAATTTGCCATGTTCCTCAAGAAGAATGCCATTTCTTGCTATAACGATTCGTACAAAGAGTATTTAAGCCAGCAAATGGAGCTTGTTGAAAAGTCAGACAAACCGGCGTTTGAACGGCAGCAGTTGACTGCAAATTTAAGCAAGATACTCGATGACTATGAAAAGGAGAAGTCTATTCTCGAAGCGAATATTTGCGAAGATAGTGACGACGACGCCGATAGTTCGGTGAAACAAATAAACAAGTTGATTGAGAGTTTATACAGTCTAGAAGTAACCGGCAATGATATTGAAACTTTGCATGAGCAAGGCAAAATTATTAATAAGACTAAAGTCTATAATGAGATTGAATGCGAAATGACTGCAACGCCTATCGAACGCTTTTTACATACTTTGCGTTTTTGGAATCAACTCAAATAATTATGAATAACCACTTATTTAAACATCTTTATTTTGTTAGCTTATATATTGTTATTAAATTTAATTATATTTGATTAAATGTATTAAAATTATATTTTTTAAATTTTATTTGATAATGCACTTTATGTTATTCTAAAAGTTGTATGTTATTTAATTTTTTGCATTAAATACAATTATAGGCATTAGTGCTGAATTCAAATGATTAATATATTGTTTGTTTTGTTGAACTAATCTGTAAATCATCATAAAGAGGTGAATTATGCAAACAAGACAGTTACATAGTCAAAATATATCTGAAGTAGCTTTAGAGTCTAAAGTTTAATTTAGATTTAGTCTAGAATTAGATTTAATTTAGTACAAAATTCAGTATAAAATATCATTAACACAATAATCAATTGGCTTAGTTTACAAAACTATAAATATACCAAGATATTTGACCATGTCTCGATATTTACCATCTTGACAAATTATTTTTATTAAACGTATAAATTATCTTCATATACACTTAAATATAGCAGGTTATGTGCAATTTAGCATTACAGCTTAAATGTTTTGAGTCTTGCCTAGCAATTCTTTCCTATTTTATCTTACATAATAATACATTTTGTTAAATGTAGGGTTGAAAATTTCAGTGAAATTTTCATTTCGAGTGAAAGTTTCACTGAAATTTTCAAAATTTAGGTGAAATTTT
>JAQIXC010001099.1:0-16897 GCA_034697605.1 Metabelba pulverosa
AATGACTGTGCACTTTTTACAATGCATAATTAATAATGCCAATAGATGGCGAAAGGCTAATCGGTCAGCATATGACAATAATGTAAAATTAGTATTTACTAACTTTTATTTTGTTAACAAATTTGATTTAAATCTCATAAATTGTATATTGTACATTATTCTTTAAGCTGTATTAAATTATTTTTCAATTATTTTATTCGATTGTAGGATTTGAACTAATTTTATACCACATTAAATGATTCTAAAATATTTAAATAACCACGCTATTTTAAAACATTGTTTTTGTAATTTTAATGTGCTCTCGATACTTTTAAAAAGTATTTTACAAATTTTGTGAAATAAATATTAGATTTTAAAAATATATTAATTACCTAATTATGTAATTTATTTCATAAAACTGTAACTTAGTATATAAGATAAATTATTATTATTAAATAATTGTAATAATTATATATTGGTACCGGCTGACCAGAGATTTATTTTATTTTATAAAAACTTAACTTATTTTAGTTTATTTAATAATTTATATTAATTTCCGTTTATATAAGTTGTAAGTATTGATAATCGCTATTAATCCACTCAATGGATATTAATTTTATTAACTAATTATGAATATATTGTATTTTGATTTGAAACAATAATTTTAGTTATAAATGAAAGCAATGTCAAGATATTAATGTCTATAAAATTTTTATTCTATTAACTATTACTGTATGATGTTTATAAATAAATGCTAACATTTATATGTTTTAATTTCTTTAATAATGTCTATTTGAATTTATATATAGTATATAATAATTCGTTATATTCGATTTGAACTGTAATTTATTGCAAAAGAACTAAATTAATTTGTTCATTTATATTTATGATTAAATATTGGGCTCATCCTGCCACCAAGTTTGATTTATATACAAATTATTAATTAAATCACACATTTTTATACATATAAATTTTAAATATAAACTAGAATGCACTAGAAACTTTAATAGATTTGTAAAAATCATTGTTATAATACAATATTGAAATGTGTATCACAAATAGAAATAATTTTAAAATAAATGTTAAATCGAATATTTATTTTGGTTTAGTTTGTGGGTTATATTTGAAAAATAATTATCATTTGATATTATTTATCTAGAATAAATTTTGTAGACTGTTGCTGATAATGTTTTATTTTGTTTATTTAATAGATTAAATTATCATATATATTTATATAGATGATTAAATATATTTTATTATTTGTATTTTAAAATATAATATTTAGTCGTGTTAAAATTGTTAATATAATTAATCCAAATTTCAGGTCAAAATTCGTTAGTGCACGGGTAGTTTAACGTTGCCACGAGTACAGTAACATTATGGCTTTGTGGCTATCTGCAACTAAATTACATTGCTTATTTATATTAAAACTTTAAAATAGGCTAATATTAATTAATATAATAGTTATAAATAGATTGTAAAAAGTAAATTGAATTAGTCTTTATAAAATAAAATTTTATCTAAGTAGTAGAGGTAACAGCTAGACCCAAGATGGCGTCGATCCACTTCCGGTTTGGTGACGTCACTTCCGGTCCCTGACGCCACTTCCGGTCAGTCACTTTCGGTTTAGACCCCGCCCTAGACCCGTCTGACCACGCCCACTTCCGGTTTTAGCCCCGCCCACCCCCAATATGGCCACGCCCACATTCAGATTTTGTCCACTTGTTCAGGTTTGATATCCGGTCCCGATAGGGCACTTCCGGTGGTCACTTCCGGTTAAAAAATTTCACTTCCGGTTGTCATATCCGGTTAAAAAATATCACATCCGGTCGAGATTTTTTAACAAATATTAATTATATATTTTTTACGTAATTTATGTTCATACTTACGCATCCATACCAAGATCTCAGGTTCGTGCGATGCACGACAAAAATTTCAAAAATGTCCGTTAAGTTAAACGCTGAGTCATTGGTTTTATTGAAGAGGATTATGGACGGCAGTAAGGTCGTGGACCATAATTTCATCGGTAAGTGTACAAGTATCGAGGTGCGTTACAAAAAACCGAAACGAATTGGTCGTTATGGAAATTTCAACAGATGGCAGTCTTACAGCAATGGCAACTGTGGGCCGTCATCACTTGCCTTCCTAATACTTGGTGACCTTAAATATCATCCAATTATTCGCCTGTTGGTGATATTTAAGGCCACCAATTTGCCTTTAGATCGAGTGGCCTTTGCGAGGACGGATACCTCGAAAAAACCGACAGTGTTTTTTAGTTATAAGCATTTTATAATTATTTCTAATTTATTTCATGTGCGAATCAATCAGCACTTTTTGTTTTCACAGGAGAAGAAAGACGAATACCGCATCGAAAAATCGAATTTGGAAAACGACAAGTTCTATGGCCCGGACGTAATAGGAATGCAATACGAGAAGCAAATCAACATATTATGGTCGATCGATCGAGAGGAGGAGTTCTTCCATTTTGAACCTCTCACATTGGTATATAATAATATAATGATTATCTTAGCTAACATTTTATTTAAGATAAGTACAACGAGGATATCGAAAGCAACGCGAAAAAAGCCTACAAAGAGGAAGAGGAAACACCAAGAAGAGGAAACAACAGCGAAGAAGATCAAACTGGAACCAAATGTGGTAAATGGGTATTTTAATAGATTTTTAAATTATTTTTTCAGGTGGTAGTTGGTGGTGGTCGTCATCTCTGAGGTGGTCAGAGGGAGGCGGAGGGGGGTAAGTGTATTGTGGCGGTTAGAGGGTGGAGGTGGGGCTACTAGAGAGAAATCTCTATTAGCACTCCAACCGCATATAAATATAATTAAGGTAAGTATAAATAGGTATTTAATGGTAAGTATAAATATAATTAAGGTAAGTATAATTAAATATATTAAGGTAAGTATAATTAAATATATTAAGGTAAGTATAATTATAAATATTATAGTAAGTATAAATAGGTATATAATGGTAAGTATAATTAGGTATATCAAGGTAAGTATAATTAGGTATATTAAGGTAAATATAATTATGTATATTATGGTAAATATAATAAAGTTTATTAAAATAATATATAAATTAAATTTTTGAAATTATTTATTTATTTTTACATATTAAGTAGACATTCAAAATATAAAGAATCACACAGCCAACGATACAAATAATCTACTCTATGAATTGAACACATATCTTTGCCAACGTGATGTTCACAATAGCTGGCGTTAGGATACAATAACTTTAAAATTTTAACATTTGGTCCTTTAATTTCTTTATATAAGATATCCAATTTATCCAATATTTTTTTCAAATTGTTGTTTTTGATACCAAAGTATATTTTTTCATGAGTTTTGAATTTTTCATATAAATATGCAACAAATAATTCAAACTTATTTATAGCTATATCTTTTGGTTTAAATATATCCACTTCATCAAATGGATTGTATGATATTTCACTTGGATTCCACATATCAATTTCATCAAACCCAAGTGGCGTTTCAATAGTCCAGCTTAAATATTCCCCTTTGTATGCAACAGCCAATTCAGTTGGATAAAATTCATTATCATAATTAATTCCTTGAACATCAATAACTGCACAAATGTTATCCATTACAAACAAGTTTCTTTAGTACCTTTTGATTTAATTGTTGTCAATTCAGTTCCAGTTTCTTTTTCTTTTGTTGGAGGTTGAATAAAAGGATTCTTATCCATTATTCTATGAAATCTTCTTTTTATCGATTTATATTATTTACCGATTTTTAAAAATATATATAATTATTAGATAATACATTCTTTTTATAGTTTTATTTTTAACAACAAACTTCGTATTTGTTATTACGAAAAGGATCCTCGTTAATTGGAATGTTACCAACGTCTTCTTCCATGACAAATGGACAACGTGGAAAATGTCTTATATGTTCAGATAATGGAAGATCATATCTCCCCCATTTGCTAACAACACCTCGACAAAATGCACACTGCACTATATCATTATTTAAATAATAGAATCCTGCATTTGCTAAATCTTTTGGCAAAATATAATCATTTAACCATTGATTAATTGAGTTATTGTAAAATGACTGTAAACGAGAATATTCGCATTTCATTATAATAAACTTTTTTCACTTGTGTGACATTTAGAAGTTTCAAAATGAGCCACAACATAAACATAAAATGCCAATAAATTCAAATAATTGAGCTCCACCTTCAAAAAATGTTACTATCAAACAAGCAAATGTATCTTTAATACAATCCCACATTATATATAGATATTCAAAATTATTGATTTCTTTATATAGATTTGAAAACTTTATTTATGATCTTGTCATTTAATTTAAAATTTGTCGAAAATAACTTAACAATATCATATAAACTGTAATTTAATGTTTTTAATAATATAAATAAAACGCAAAATTTACCACAATTTGTAGAATTTATTCCTTGTATCGTACAATGATTATATATCCAACTTATACAGTTATCATTTAGAAACACTTCGAATTCTTTATTCAATGGTTTTAATCCATATGAGTCGAAATAAATACCAAACTTATCGCTATTTATATAAATTGCGATCCAATGCTCACCTTTACCTGATTGTTTATCTGTATTTAAAATATATGATGCTGGGTAAATTTTTGGTAAAGGAATTTTATCACAAGGATATACACCGTTAAATGATTTTAAAAAATGTAATTTATTAAATAATTCATAAGTGGTTGTCATATTTAAAATGAATCTAATAAAGCATTTCTGTTAATATCAATTTCTAATATTTTATCAAATTCAAAGTATACCAATGCCGTTAAATTTGTGTTTGTAGCATTGGCTAATCTTATATTAATACGTATAGAACCAAATCGAATTGGACTTACATAACCAACCGAAGCACTACCACTTGATAAATCTGGTGCAAAGTTAAATCCAAATATAGTATTTCCAATTGCATAATTTGTTCTGTTTATGTTTAACTCAGATTCTCCATCTAACATGTCTAATGCTTCAAACAAACTTATCATTTCTCTCATACATAAATTTTTTTCAAAATTTGGAGTAAATGGTTTAGGAGGATATTGTTGTCCGTCAATTGAAACAGACAGCGATGTAATAAATGCATGCTCAAAATAAAATGGGTCAATTGAATAATCTCCATTGAAAGCTCGATTATCTACAATACATATAAATATTCTTCTAGGCAATTGTCCACTATGTATATTATCAATATCAGCATTAATTGTTCCTTTTTGAATAGTAAATGGTTTTACTCGTGAATATGTTATTGGATATTTAGCAGTAGATATTTTTAATGCCGCATTATGGGCTTCAACTATCATTTGAGGTACTTTAAGTCTGTGTACTTGTAAAGAACAATCTAAAAATTCAAATTCTGGATTAAGTGAAGATAATATCCCTACGGATGCATTGAAGTAAAATGATGGCTCGTTAAATAATATTCTAATTATTAATTTACATCCACCAAGCAAAACTCTTCCTTGAAAAGCTATGTCAGTATGTAATCTACCAAACATTTCAAAAGTTTTATAATCTTTGAAAGCTTCATTGCTTATTCCGTCGTCATACCACAAAGCACTAGTTAAATGTGATCTTTTTGCTGTTTTGCTAAATCCTAATAGACTTTCGAGATATGCTTTATATGCATATGTTGGAGTTGTTGAAGATATTTGCTTATCACCGATAAAAACATCGAGTTGTTTAATCATTGAATGTAATAAGTAATTTGCTGGTTTAACATTTTTCCAATCTTCTGGTTTGTTTAATAACGTATGTTTTTTCACTTTTAATTTTATATAAAAAAATAATTTTTCCAAATCTAAATACTCATCATAGGCAGTTAAAATTTCAAATTGTACAAACGATTTTGGGTCTAATATAGTAATAGGTTTATGTTCTGTTACTATATCTTTTTCTACCATTTGTTGTGTTGGTGGTATACCAAAAATATCAAATTTTGGAAGTGGAATACCACTTGACTTATCATGTATTAATGCTTGCATTTTAATCAATACTTATCCACATATTTATCTTCTTTTTATTGTTTTTCGTTTTCCACCAATTTGCTTTCGTTTTTTATTACGTTTTTTACGACCACCTTTTTGTTTTGTTTTACGTTTTCGTCTACCTCCTTTTTGAGGCGGCTCTGGTTGAGGATATTTTTTATATGTTTGATTATATTTAGGTAATTTCAATTTATCATCGTAATTTATTAATTTTTTATAAGGTATTGTTGGTTTAAATGGATTTGTTAACCACTTTGTTTTTTTCATATTTAATCAAACAATTTTATTTTTTTATTATATGATTTTCTTTTTATTGATTTCTTTCTTTTTCTACCTTTACCTTCTAATATATATTTCTTAGCTCGTTCTTTACCTGCATCAATTACAGTATCTTTTGATTCATTTAAGCGTGTTAAAGCGGACTCCTTTAGATTTTTTCCGGAAATAACATCACTTGCTATATTTGTACCTGTTGTTAATGCTTGTTTACCTAAAAATCTCATTAATGGATAAACTGCTTTTGATAATAATCGTCCAAAAAATCCATGGCCTTGCTGATGCCTAACAAGCCCTTGAAACCCTGCTAAGCCAGACCCTGCTTGATTACAATAATAATTTTTGTATTCCATTTTTTCTAAAATGCAATTTAATCCTAGTTCTTCCAAAATTAAACTTTATATTTTCATTCATATCGTCTTTTATATTAATTTCAATTTCTTCAAAATCGTTTGTTAATAATGGAACATAATGCGGAGGATCATACGGCAAAGTAATTTGTTCACCAAAACTCCTACTATTAGGAATATCTACTGATTTTAATAATTTTGCCCTATCATCTCCAATATATTGAGGTAAAACTACATTACAATAAACAAATAATGACCTAACACCATTGGTCATATCGGCAGGTCTATCAGCAATTACATGATTATATTGACTATAATTAGGATTTTCTGTACTATAATTATTAAAACCCAGCATTTCACTAACTTCAGTTGAAAATGAAGGCAAATACCCATGGCCATCTTTGTCTACACCTGGTTTAATGACAACTTTTCTAGTTATATGATCATATAACAATTTTGGCAATTCTTTAAATGTTGTTACATTTCTATAAAATGTTAATTCATTTTGAATTTCGTTTATTAGTGTAAACACAGAATCATAATAACCACTTCTAACCATTCCAATTCTTTTATCAAATGGAGTATATCCTACTGCAGCTTCTAAATTATAAATTGGTACTGCTTTTGCATAGATTTTATTTATTCCTATTGGACAATGGTTAAGTAAATTATACCATGATTTTGTGTATGATATTTCAGCAATTCCTATTTCCCAATTACCTTCGAGAGGGTGTAATAAAGTTATACGATTTTTAAAATTGCTACATGTATTGTTATAATAAGATGCATTTGACGATAGTTCAATATAAAATGATTCCATCACTTTGGTAAATTTATAGCTTGTAGGTTTTTTATTGAATTTTTTAGTTCAGGTGATGGGATAAGATATGTTATGCAACTAACAAGTAACATTAACCACAATTGATCATTCCCATATTTAAATGTTAAATTAAATAAAGCCACGCATATTATAATAAATGGAACTGAAAACTTTAATATAAATTCTAAAATTTCTGCAGTCATTTTTGTTATACAATAATAATTATAAAAATAATAATTATGGGTATAACCGTTTGTAGCAAACATATAAAACATATGTCTAACATTGTTTTTATTAAATTTACAATAATATTAAAAATATTGGAATAAAAAATAACGGCATAGCTATTTCAAGAATACAATCAAACCATTCTGTCCACATTATATTCAGGAACCCAACTGTTATGAATGTTAGAATATCCCATCCACTTAACAATAAATCCTTTAATTCCGTTTCTTGTTTGTCTTTTAATAATTTTTTCAATGCGATAATAATTTTCTCTAACTTTTTGTACTTCTTCTGGATAAAATTTTCTAGTTATTATTTCGTTATCTTCATTTTGTAATGCATACATTGGTTTCAATTTTCCTTTTATTGGTTTTGCAATAGTATATATCACATCTGTCCAATTTGGATAATATCCTTTATCCATTGGAGTTAACTCATATTTACGCCTAACTTTATCTCCAGGAATTAATTTTTCAATTTTCGTTTTAGATAACAAATATTTTCGCGGGGACGAGACACCATAAATATTATAAAATATTATATTTTTATTTTCGTTTGTGACTTCAATAGGTTTATATTTTATTGTTCTATGTACAGAATTATTATACGCATTTATTAATTTATTTAATACATCGATGTATTTTCTTGTTCCTTTTGCACTAAAATATTTAAACATTTTTGATTTTAATGTTCGATTAAAACGTTCAACAATAGAGCATTTAATTGATGTATTTTGTGAAGTAAAAAATTGAATGTTTTCAGATTTCAAATAATCTTGTACAGGTTTATTAAGAAATTCTTTTCCTTTATCCGTTTGTAAAGAATAAGGTTTTCTTATTTTAAATGCTTGAATAAATGCCTTTTTAATTTCCAAACCGGTTTTATTTTTAACTGGTATTGCAATAGCAAATTTAGAAAAGCAATCTATAATTGTCAATATGTATTTAAATCCTGAATTATTTTTAGAAAACATTTGCATATCAACTAAATCTGCTTGAAATTGTTCGTTTGGCTCGGTTACAAATATTTTTTCTCTTTCAAAATTTCGTTTTGCTGGTTTGTGTAATGTGTAAGTTATTTCTCCTTGTAACCAATCTTTAACAATTTCAAATGTAATATCTGGAGCTAATAATTTTGCGGCTTTATACAAATTATAAATACTACCATACGAGGAAGGGTTAGATGTATCATAATATATATTTTTCAAAATCTCAGAGTAATTCATCATCACTATCGGCAGGCAATGGTGTTTCCCAAGGGTTTAAGCCTTTTTTATTTACTGGTTCTTCTTTCATTGATTCACCTTTACGTTTGCGAGGATAGTTAAATGGTAACCTAACAGGTGAATCTTGTGGTGATGGCATTTTTGGTGAATTTGGAGGAGATGCATCTAATTGAGATGTTGGTGGTGGCGGTGGTGGTGGAGGCGGTGTCGGTTGAAGTTTAGGATGATTTGGATTAAAATTTAATAGTTTCGCTCTAACATTTTCATTTACTATCCAATTTGGGTCTACATCAGCATCGTATAATAAACGAATAAATTCATTTTCTCCTAATAATATTTTTTCATGGGTTAACGCATGATTTAATAATAAGCATATATCACTATCTTCTATTGTATCTCCGTTTTTATCATAAATTTTAAAATCATCGCTGTAACCATTTTTCAATGCGATTTTTAGAATTATTTTTACTAGTTTTTGTACTTTATCTAAATCTCTATCAATTCGTTTCTTTTCAATTACAACTTTTTTAAACATTTTTTAAACTTAAAATTGCACTGACAATTGGAATAAGCCAAGGTAAGAAGCCGCCAGATTGTTGGATTAACTTTCGTCTGTAATGTTTTGACTTTACTCCTTGTTTCAGTGTTTTTATAGTTTTAGCATGAGGGTTAAGTTTTTTAATATGATGAGGTTTTAATGGAATTTTTTTATTTAATATATTCATAGAGATTTCTCTTAATGCATTATAAATACATTTCTTTGTTGATAAATAATTTAGCATCGATTTTTTATCTTTAAATTTCATAACTTTTTCTAGCTCCTTAACACATTTTCTTAAATTAGCACTCATAATGGTTCGTATATAGTAAAATTTTTAAACGGCAATAAATTTGTTGTTATTCTATTCTTATCTAATGTTTGTTGAGTTAAGTCAATCCTTATATAACTATATGGATTATCTTTTGTTGCATCTTCATAAGAATCCATTATATACCTACATTGTCCGGGAAATGTTTGTCGAGCAAACCACATTAATTGGGCTTTACCACGAGGGCTTTTCATAACAATAAAGTAGTGGCAATTTAAACTAATGTTTCTCATGTATTTACTCTGCAGAAATAAATTTTGTACAATAAATATTATACTAATATCATTATGATGTGAACCTTTTGTAAATAAATTACATAATTCGATATTTCCTCCTAATTCTGTCATTAAATCATCAATTATTACAATATTGCAATCATTCAACTCGTCTTCCTTAGGTAATCCTGATATGTATTTAATATTTTTAGAAGATTGATTATATAATTTTTGCCATTGTCCATACGCCCATATAACTTTTAAATTATCTAAAGTTGTTGTATACCAGTAATATTTTAATATATTTTTAACTAAAATTGTTTTACCACTACCTGTTGGACCACTTACTATACAGGTAAATGGATGTCTAAATTGTAAATTTTCCATCATTTTATTTTTTAATTAAAGGCTTTTTATTGAGATTTCAAAATAATTTAATGAATTGTTTAAAATGCAAAATATTCAAACATTAAAATGATAATTAAAATGATGACATCAGTTCGGCAAATTCTTGAACATCGTCGTCAATCATATCGATGTCTTCGCAATAACCATAGGGAAAAGTATCGTTTCCTTCCACTCGTCGTTTGTCCGAAGTCACTCTCAAACGCTTAGTTGTGTGTTTAGTTGAAACGTCATGATAACGAGACGAGAAGAACTGGAGTTGAGGGATAATGACGACTTCTTCGCGATTAACTGCTAATTCTTTTATCGTTTCAAAATTACATTTTTTGAGAGAATCAATGTTTTGCGTAACTCCTTTTGCTTTGAATTTATGCGTTTCATTGCCGTCACGAGTGTTGACTTTGTATGCATAAGTCTTTGCGCCAATTGTATGAAATTCGGTCATTTCAGACCCGAATCCAAATTCCTCGTGAATTTCGTCAGTCATTTCGCCCAAAAATGAGCCAGTTTTAGGGGAATAACAATCACTTTTATGCACAAACACAATCGAATCAGTATCGAAATACAGCACAGAACCCGGGTTCGAAATTTCAATTTTCTCAATCTCTTCGTATAACTTGAGACGAGCGTATGCGGTAACAAATGCGGCGATTGCGACCGAAGTATTTCCGGGGTTTGAACGTTCGATATCTTTAAGTTCATACGAAACAATCATCATATTCTCAACCAGTGTGTCGCCTGTGATTTCAAGCTCATCGTTATTAAACAAATCCCATAATTCAGGATGAGTTTTCACTATCTTTGTTGTCGGCATATTAGGGCGTTGTGCAAATTTTCCCCAAAACGAATTCAACATTAATTTGGCTAATGTTCGCATTTCTGGATTTGATTCAATCTTATCGATTGGAAACCCTTCTTTTCGCTCAAATTCTCGTTTATACTGTTCGCGTTCAGTATCAGTACGACATGTACTAGGCCATCCACTAGCCTCTGCTTTGATCTTATACCAGGTGTCGATATATTTACGGAATTGATCAGTTATGCGATCCGTATAGTGCAACACATGATATACCTCTATCACTTTATAGCCTAAATCGATTGCCTTTTGCAATTCAACTGAAACGAAAGTTCCAGTTAAACAACGCAATTCATCGGAACAATTGCATAGTTGAGATTGATTTGATGCACAAGTGCGACACAAAGGAAAGTAAAGTTTTCCATTTACGTTCATCGGCAACACAGGTATGTTAAGTTGTTTTGGAGGCAAAACTTTGCACGATATAAAGCCAAACACATTACGAATATCGGGAAAATTCTTTTCATATACGATCGGATGTCCTCCGGGAAACACATTTCGCGACAACACATAGGGGTATAACGACACAAAGTCTAAATATTTGAGGTGATTGTGTTGATCGGCTACAAACGCAAACTTTAAATTGTTTGTACGGCCTCCGTGAAGCGCACGCCTAATGTTGCAATAACGTTCATTTGTTGACATTTGTCTATAATAATTGTATCGATTCTTGTATTCGAGTTTCACGTTTTCGTTTCTATTGAGGTATTCTTTCCATTCGCATTCGTACGTGAATACCGGAAGTATCCCTTGGCGAATGAAATACTTTCGTCTTTCTTCCGTTTTGTCTAATTTCTGTTGATCGTAATAATTACAATGGCCATGGAATTTACAGCCATTGAATTCAAATCCAATTTTTGAATAAACAATTCCATTATCTATTCCACTCTTTATCATAACTCCATCGGCATAGTGAGGTCCGACACGATATTCGCGAACAATTTTGCCGTTAAACTGAGATTCCATTATGTCAAGCCATGCATCACCGGCATAAGACTGATTTCGATGGTTAACATAATTATTGACAGGAGTAATGCCAATTGACTGGGATTCCAAAAGTTTTGCGCGAAAGAATTCAAGTCCAATTGAAGCCAAAGTGAACGAACGATTAATTGGATTTATGCCAGTGATCGACATAAATAGATCTTTAAACTTGAGAATTGAATTCATAAGTATACGAACGTCCGAATGACAATACGATGTCATTTCGCGTTTAAGGTTAAACTCAGTTTCTAATTGAGATGAATACCAATTATTAAATTCTATTGCGCGTCGTGGATTCATAGTTGAAAATCCAAATTCGTTCTTAGAAATGTCTTTGATTTTGCAAATCAACGTCTGATTCTCAATTGTATTGAGGTAATGAGGAAAAAACCCCTTTGAATCGCATTGGAGACCGAACATTTTTGGCAAATCGGCGAGAGATCGTTGAAACAATAGCAATGAGTCAATGAAACGTATGTTTCCGATATCGATTTTAACAATTTTAGTGCCTTTGAGTATAGGCGTAATGTCTTTGAGTTCGCGTCTTAGCAATTCTTTTAAAATAAAATGGCCGTCATAACCCGAGTTGTTATGAGCTACACAAGTGATAAAACATTTGTTCTTCTCTGCGATTTTCGAAAGCGAATTGTTGTCAAATATCAAAAACTGAATGAATGTTTCGATGCAATCGATTCCGTAGAATACTTTTTCCTTAGCGGGACATATAGCGCAGTCGTCTTTGTTTTGGCATTTATTGCAAACAATGTGTGCAATTAACAGTATCGGTTGGTGTTTGTATGCATTCGAGTCTTTATTAAGCATACACTCAATATCAAATGCGACAATAATGTTATTCTCAGCGTCTTCGCTAGCGATCTTATCGGTGTTGAGCGGCTTTAGGTAACAATAATGTGGTTGAATCGAATAATACGAATTGCATGAATTACAATGAAATTTGTCGCACTGGTGTTTGTGTTTTCTGTCAACGCGATAGTTAATTTCGCATTTCGGGCATAATTTGTTTTGAGTGCAAAATTTATTTGCTTTATGCCGATTAAAGCATTGTTGGTTAGGGAAAAGTTTTTCGCAATCATTACATTTAATGTCATTACCAGTTGTTTGACAAAGTGTTGGCGAGCGGCATAGTTCGCACGATTTGCTACAATTATGCATTTGTGGTTCTTGGTATCCTCTGTTACAATGTTTACAATAATAAAGCCGATGAAGAATCGTTGTCATCTCTTTAATGAAATCGTAATGTTTGTTTTCAGAGTCATATCGAAGATAAATGACTTTGTCAGAGTCAGGGCCTTTGAAGTGTTGATCACCGGTTCGCGCGTTTATTACAATGAATTGATAGTTTACGTAAAACTCTTGAATTAATCGAAGAATATCCACATTCATTGGAATATTGAATGGTATTTGACAGTCGTTTGTGACACGAATACCAGCTTTTCTCTGTGCTTCGTCACCTCTATCTTTGCGTGTTAACGCTTTCCATTCATTTAGTCTTCCGTTTGTTTTGATATTGAGTTCGTGATACCTCAACCCAATGCCAATTGCGCGATAACCACAACTATCGTCAGCATTGTTGACTTCAATCACTCCCGTTCGAGAAGACATAGCTTGAGCGTAGGTTTTGGGTGACTTAGTTGTTTTGCCAGAACCGGTAAGACATCGATAGACAATTACGCGAACGCGAAGCAAACCGAATGACAACCATTCGTTTTTCGATTGACACACTTTAAACATACGGTTTAAAAACCGACGCTTATCGAAATCTTTTATGCGTTGAGGGCTTAGATAGATTTCTTTCTCAAGACCTTCGCTCATAATGCAGGCGCTATAGCGGTCGTTTTCGTTATAGTCTTTTAAAAAGTTAAGCATAGTCTCTTCAAATGCATTATCTATTGCTGACTGATACTCCATCAGAGCCGGTAATTGCGCAAAATTATGCCGCACTTCAAACACCGCTTTCCGTTCAACGCATTGGTATTTGGCATTAACCACATCGCCGTGGTCTTCCACTAAGCGCCACTCAATATGTGGAGACTCACCCTGAGAACCACCAGTTAAATCGATTAGAGGAATGGAATGTGAAGGACCGGCGACTTCAGCGTATGTTCGATCCGGAGTTGGCGTAATGGTGGTAGTAATCCGTTTTGGCGCACATTGAGTCACTGATGGCTGAATTGGCGCCAAAAGTGACTTTCCTTTAGCGCGCTTGCGCGAAATCATTGCGCAAATCACTCACTAACACAACAACGTGGCAAAATTAGAGAGCAAATCAGAGTTGTATTCACTTTGATAAAACAAACTCAAATGACACAGCATAGTGAGCGCGTTTGCCTTATATTACTGAATACTTGCAACTGTCAATGCGCATGCGCATAAAATACTAGTTTATATACAATAGCCTCTAACACAGGATTTATTTCCTGTTGATTGGTGTTGTTTTCGCGCTTAAATGTATTGATGTATTGCACTATTGATAAAATTGCGCTAAAAGTTAGTACATTAATAGACAGTTTTTTGTTTTTTAAAGTATTTTATTAAGCAAATCAGTAATAAAAAATTCAATTACAAATCATTTTATTTGCATAAATATATAAAGCATTTAATCAATAATAGTTAAAGCTAGTCGTTTCGGGACTTCGGTCACTTTGCGTACAATTCGTTGTCCCATGAGAGTTACGTAAACCCAATTAGTGCGATCTGATATCGATTCAACCAGTAATTCGATTACATTCGGCGAAATGTTTGGACAGTCTTCGATGAACACTTTAGTGACATTACTTTGCTTAACAAAGTTTGCTAAGCCTAGACTGGTAATCAGATAGCAGTCATTCAATTGAAGCATATTAAGCGAATCCAGACTCGATAAAACTTGATCGGAAAACGAGTTGACATTATGCAGACATAGGTCTCTAAGAACTGGAAGTGATGACAACATAGAGATGACCGGATCGGTAATCAGGACTCCTTGAGGCCCAGTGTTTGAAATCGATAGCAATTGCAAAGCTTTGCAGTTTTGAATAATAGGCCGAATTGTGTGATCGCGAAGAACATAACATTCAGAAGACTTGTCCATCAGATCCAATGTTTCCAGATGTCGCAAATCGGCTATCCATTTGGCATTAGACGGTCCTGAAGCGCCGAACGTTAACTCAAGACTTCGCAATTCGGTTAAAGCCTTAAGTACGGGTGTTTCGGCTAACGTGTAATCGGATAGAATCAAGCCAAGTGTGCGGAGATTGCGGCCATTCCCTTTCGCAATTGCTTGTATTCCTTTTACCGGATTAGGAATTCGACTGAAATCCACAAACAACGACTGTATGTTCGCTCCCAGTAGAGCAAAAGACTCTCCGGTGAAATGTTGTCCGCACTCAACGATCTTTAAGTGCTTGAGGTTTTGATTGTTGTTTATAAGAAGCAATAATCTAAAAACAAAAAACAATTAATATATATATTTAAAGATATAATTTACAATAACTTACTGCGTTTCAGTTAAAGAACATATGTTAATATCCAATGACTTGAAGTTTTTGAAACAAATATCAAGTCCCCAAAAGTTTGAGTAAATCAAACAATTGTTGAGTTTCAATGACTCGAGTAGAAGACAACTGCTCTGAATTCTGCCAATAATCAATGGAGTAAATTCCATTCGAGTCAGCGTGAGCTTTCGAAGATTCGGAAGTAAATTGGCAACGTCGCCGAGATGGTCGACCATAGCTTGAGGAAACGTAAAGTAATGGCCAATAAACTCCATACTTCGCACAGTTTTCAGAAACTGATTCACGTTATTCTCCCAACGTAGAGAAACCTTCCGCAACTCCCACAGAGGGCGAAGACCTTTGGAAGCACTAATATAGCCGAAAATGTGCTGAATCATTTCGTCCGGCAAACTATCGATTGTAATCGCATTCATCTATGGAATAAAAAATATTAAAATTTAATCATTAAAGTAATAAAATAGTCTTACATTTCAATTGAAGACAAGTAATTGGTAAGAGGTTAACCGCTATACGATCAAAACTACAATGACTTAAACACTGAACTGTTTCTCCTTAAATACGTGAAAAACTACTCTCAATGTTAGGAAAATAGTACATAAATAATCTAATTGGTTAATCAATTGTAAATAATAAGGGATTAATGCGATATTATGTTTTATATGTAAATGTTATAGCAAAATCACAGCAATAATTCTGCATTTTTATCGAATGTATTAAAATCTTATAGATAAAATCGCAGTGATTCTGTAATACACTAGTTCCTATATAAAGAAAATCAGTAAAAATGTATAAGAACTTAATGTAGTAAATAATTTTTATTGTTTTGTTAGAGACTACATTTTCCTGGTGTAATCTTGTATCAAAATTTAATAATTGTCCTAAGATTGAGAGTAATTTTATCAGCATTGAAATGTTATACGTAAATAATCTTTTGTTTGTTAATATACACTAAAATGTTATACGTAAATAATCTTTTGTTTGTTAATTTATACTGAAATGTTATACGTAAATAATCCTGTTAATTTACACTGAAATGTTATACGTAAATAATCTTTTGTTTGTTAATTTGCACTAAAATGTTATACGTAAATAATCTTTTGTTTGTTAATTTATACTGAAATGTTATACGTAAATAATCCTGTTAAT
>JAQIXC010001100.1:0-16884 GCA_034697605.1 Metabelba pulverosa
TGAAAGAAACCACAACCGATAGGGTGACTATTTTGGAATACCTGGCCTTTTCCACATATCAAAGAGGGAATGTGAGACAAGCCCTCAAACTGACGCATCAACTGCTGGAGCTGTCGCCCGAACATCCCAGAGCGCACGGGAATGTCGTCTACTATGAGAAAGAGTTGCATCAATTCAAGTCGAGCCGAAAGAGGGGCGACGACGGAGACGTGCCTTTGGATGAAGCGATCGCTGAGTCGCGCACCTCCTGGTCGGCCGAAGAGACGGAGCGCGAGATGTATGAGGCGTTATGTCGCGGCGAGAGTCGGCTGAGTCCTAAGACTGAGTCACAACTGGTTTGCTTTTATCTGAACACAACTCTAATCCCGTATTTGCGCTTAACTCGAGTCCGAGTGGAGGAGGCCTTCAAGAAGCCACAGATCGTCATATTCCACAACATTCTGTCCGACGCCGAGATCGATGTGATCAAGACGTTAGCCGAACCTAAGCTCAAGAGAGCGACGGTCCAGAACTCCGTGACCGGGAATCTCGAAACCGCTAAATATCGCATATCGAAGAGCGCGTGGCTCACCAATCGGGAGCACCCGGTCGTGCACCGCGTCTCTCAACGCATCAGCGACATCACCGGTCTTGAGTTGGCCACTGCCGAAGAACTGCAAGTCGTTAACTACGGCATTGGCGGTCACTATGAGCCGCACTACGACTTCGCGCGACGTGAAGAGAAGGACGCCTTCAAGACATTAGGTCTGTTGTCGTGTTTGACGTTATTCTGAGAAAATGTTTTCTTTATCTCAAATCCAATGCATTCTAGTTATGAATGAATGAAAGTATTTTCAAATCCATATCAAAGCAAAACTTGAGTTCTATTTTCGTGTCAAGAGTTGCCTTGACTTGAGTTGCAGTCAACACTAGAAAATCGAGTTATGCAGTCGATTGGAGTCACTGTTATGTTGTTTATACTTGAGTTTCGCATTAAAGCGAAAATATTATATTAATATGATATTAATATTTTCATTTGAACGCCTAATCAACGCCTAATCACTTACTCGTGTATCACATGCACTTAATCTTTATCGACAATTAATGCATACAGTATTGAGACTTTTTTCTAAATACATTTTATCAAGACAAATTAACTAAATTATGAATTCGCTTGCACTTTGAGTTTTAGAGCTCCGCTTCGAACTGCTTCCAGATTAATGACAAGTATTATTAAAGTTTTAGCAAGAATCTATTTATTTGATCTGAAAAACATAATCAAAATATTTATTCAATTTATTCAATCAATACTTTTATTGCTGAAAATATTTTAGACACGTTTTGGGCTTTTCTCGAAAAAAAAATAGATGTTTTGTTAGCTATTTGTCGACTGATTCAACCGATTATGAGTTGCCGAGTCGGCTATTTGCGCACTCGGAGCCAACTCTCTTAATAAACATATTTTTAAATAAATTATAAAATTATCGCAATTTCGTTTCTAGTGGTCTATATTTAGTATACAGTATATATTTGTCGCAATATTTTGTTTTTATCGTTTCGAGTAAGACATCGCTCAGGATATTGCGTTACTCTAATCTCGATTTAAGTCTGAGTTCACAGTTATAAACATTAAGTCTGGAGCCAATTATTGTTTAGAACTTGTTAGTATGTCTGAGTTAGTTAACACCAAGTCACATTTTCTATACACACGTCGGCGTCGCAGTTAACTAAAGGCCTTCAATAGTCATACTAGTTAGAGCACAGGCAGGTATGCCCCCGAATAGCACCGGAGCTTTCAGGTGCGCGTCAATGACTAGTGTTTGAGTAATTCGTTCGTATAGTCGGCAAAAGAAATTAAATTTAACTTTTATTTTTAGATTATATGATTATAAGTTTACCACGTTTTACAAGGTCTTTCATCCCTTTCAACAACATTATTAAACCATTTGTTAATAACAAACTATTTTGGCGTCAACACAGCGAAGATTTTAATTGATATTAAATATTACTTTAAATCGTATTAAACACAGAATTAAGAAAATGTTTTATAATTTTATTTAAAATGATTTTTTGCTCTTTGCTTGATTAGAAGAGGACTAGAAGGTTCTTGTTATCATCAAACGTAAACTTTAATTAGCTTATAATTAACGAGATGTTAAGCAGTTAAAGAGGGTTTATAATAAAATTATTTAATTATCATTGATTACATAATAGAATATTATAGTCGAATGGCCAGTAATCGCAATGTATTGACTATAGGCACGGGTAACCGCATTGCCACTTGGCTCAACTACATGAGCGACGTGGAGGCGGGTGGGGCGACAGTGTTTCCACTGCTCGGCGTCTCGGTTTGGCCAAAGAAGTCTTCGGCCGCCTTCTGGTACAATCTGCATAAGTCAGGTGACGGCGATTTGCTGACCAGACACGCCGCCTGTCCCGTCCTTATCGGCTCGAAGTGGGTGTCAAACAAATGGATCCACGAAAGAGGTCAAGAGTTCCGAAAGCCGTGCGCCCGAAGAATCAATGAGTATAACTCGGTTCAGGAGATCTGATGAATGGAGTGCTCACGAGTCACATGCGGTTCGACGAATGTTTTGCCAAAACCATTGAAATCGCTATTAAACTAGTCTTCAGTTCAGATTAACCATAGCTTAGCTCTACTTCTCATTCAATCAAATTACTTGACTTAAGGTTTTATATATTTTACAAAATAAAACTCAAAATAATTCAATTTTGAATACAATTTCGAAAGAATTTTTATTTAAATTAAACAATTAAGCAAGCCAAATATATCAAGTCTTATTTTTAGCAAACCATTTTGTTACTTTTCTATTTGCGTTTTTATTAAGATAAAAAATCAACATGTGCATAAGACTAACAAACATTTTAATACCGAATACAGTGTAAATTATAATGTATACAATATATTCTTTAAATGCTGTATAAAATACTCCTTTAAAACCCGATTCCTAGCTTATACTTAATGGCTTAGCACCGGCAGCTCGTTTGGAGGGTTTAATGTCAAACCCATTCCTCAAAAAGTAGATATTCTTTAAGTGCAGATATTTTCAGAGCTAATGTCATATCGTATTACTTGTGTTTATACATGAAATTCTAGAAAAATCAAAATAAAACAAAATTTGAGATAAATTATGCATACGAGTAATGCCAACAAAAACATTAATTAATTTAATTGATTTTTATTTCATTAATTATTTAATAATATTGATAAATTTGGTAAAAACAATCTTTTATTAAATGTATATTAATGTTGACCTGAATCTTGAAATGCTCTAAAAATTTGACTCATTTTGTTAATTTTAATCCAAAATTAATCAAAAATAAAATACAGAGTTTTACTGATTATTCAGTTTAATTTTAAATGAAATTAATTAATTTTTAAAATCATCATTGTGTGGTAATTTTATTAAATGCTTAAACAATTGATAACTTGTTAATTAAAAGTTAGAATTCCCTTCAAAGAGATAAATATGATTGTTGTGGGCTTCATAAACTTGCAAAGATTATTGACTGTACAATATATACATTATAGAAGAATACATTGTAAGCAACAATATCTTGATTGCAAACGAAAGCAAATTTTCCGAAAATTCGATATTTTCGTCAATCATATGGAGTTAAGCGAAAAGTTTGACAAACCAGAGAACTCGTGTATAGACACAAGTATTGGCGAAAACAAAAGTTGATTACATTTTTTTAGCGGTTGATCAAAATTGCTCGCGATAATGGTAATGAACTTGGTGGTATATTTCCACAAATAGGCGAATTTTGTACTCTATATTAAAAAGAAATACCACTATATCTCTATTTATATACTTTTTATGTAAATATTTCAATAGTTAATGTCAATAGCATTCATATTGAAGTCCGAATTACAGTTTGAGAATCGGGAGGCGTCTAACGGAGGCGTCTATCCGTAGTCGGCGGCGACGCTTAAAATCAATATTTTAGTCTTTAATCGCATTTATTTAAACTGACTTACGATTTGATAAGTTCTTTAAATTCTATTAACCTCTTCGGGGTATTTAACTTAACTATGTTTTGAACCGTTTCTATCACTCGTATAGACAACGCATAGCGGTATTGACATTAAAGGCAAATAATCTTCAGTCATAATACAACTGATTAGTTTAAAACTTATCATTCAAAAAAAGTATTTTTAAAGAGAATTTTGTTCGTCATTCCACTCTTACAAAAGATGTTTGCTAAAACTTGTATTTCATTGTCAAAAATAAGAATTTGCACAGACAATATTTATGTCGAAATCTATACAAAACAAAAAAGAAACAAATGTCTAGATATTATGTATTGAAAACTTTGAGAGCAAATGACAAAACTATTTAGAACTGGAATTATGTCTTCACTGATATCGTACGTAAAACTGAAATTTAAATGATAAAAGAGATGTTTTATCATGTTATGTACTAAACTAAAACGAGATGTTTTAAGGGCTTAAGCTCTCAAACAATTTTTTTCGTTGAAATTACCATGTGGCTTATTTTTGATGGAAAATACGGCATTTGGTATAAATATGTAGAGTTTGGGATAAATACACGAAATATTGGACTAATTAGGGCTCGAATTAGCGTTTGATTGGTTTGTGTTAGCAAACCATGACATTGACATCACTGGCTCTTTGCTGATCCGGTTTGAGGCGAACCGACCGATGTTTTTGCAGAAAACTTTCACAAATAAATACAGTGTAGAATCGAAGCGAGAAATTCTCGAATCTTGATATCGCGCTTAATCGTAAACCAGATTAAACAGGAATCAGTTGTGGCATTAGGAGTGGCGCTGCTGCTGGTGCTGAGCCTTACGCCAGAGTCTAATATCCAAACTGAGAGCAGAACCAACAGAAACGGTCGTCCAATGCCTATATTAATGAGTCGATTCTTCACTTCGTCTTCAATTCAATCACATTCTCGACACTAAGAACTAAAGCTCTGACTCTAAGCTCTAAACACTGTTTGAAACAAAACTTTTTTTGGAGAAAAAGTTATCGAATAGTTTTCAGAAGTCTTCTCAAAAGTTCACTTCACAGTTGTGTACAGAACTCGTGAGGAAACGAACCATTAATTGGTTTTCTCGAAAGAATATCATATATTTGTCGCTCAATACCATTGGAAGCGCTGACTGCGGGAACCACTTCGGGAATGGGGTTCGACGTCTCGAGATTCTACGGCAAAGTACACGACGACATCATTTGTCCGATTTGTTTCGGCGTTCTCGACAATCCATACGAAGTCGAGCCGTGCGGACACATCTTCTGCGAGAAATGCATTCGAAGATGGATAGAGACGCCGCTGTTCGGCCCGTCCACCTGCCCGATCGACCGGAACGAGATCTCGCACACGAAGGTGCACCCGGCGCCCAAATTCCTCTACAGCTACCTCAACCAAATGCCGACTAAATGCGAGTTTGCGTCCGAGGGTTGCATTGTTTCGGTCAAACTCGAGGACATCGCCAAACATCGGGCGCAGTGCCCACTCAACCCGTCCAAACCGGTGACCTGTCATCGCGGGTGTGGCGTCCGCCTGCCGCCCAAACTGCTGCTGCAACACAAGTGCACAGTCGACACGTGTCAGGAGGCGCTCGTCTGGAATGAGATCATCGAAGACGCGAAGCTCGCCGTTCGGCGAAGGAGTTACGAGCGCTTCCAACGCCGGAGTGCACTCAGCGTTGCCGTCAAAAGTATTTGGAATGTCGTTAACAACTGGTTGGCCGACCCGAGGGTCCACTCGACCGACTGACTCACTCGCCGTAATCATGGCATCAAACCAATGCACATAAGCACTCGAACGGCATTTCGAATGACATGTCTGGCCTCTACTCGACTCTACCATTACTTTACCATTAGTTTAGTTAAAAACAAAATCATATTTTTTAACTTAAAAAGTATTTAAACAATCGCTTTAAGTCTAATCTCTTTTAACTAAACATTTCAATGTATCTCATGATCTCATCGAAGATCGAAAACTTTCGACTAAATCAACATTTCTCACACAAATATATTTTATTTAGAATATTCTGGATCAATTTTATGTTATTTATTTCTTGTTTAAATAAAAAGTTCTATAAATAATTCGCCAAATTTTGCTTATTTCGGAATTTACTCAAATTTCAAACGTTTATTAATTAGATAATTATTATGTAAATCAAATTAAAAGCAAAATCTAGAGATAAATTACCCAAATACTCTAGTAACAAGTATTAAAGTTAATAATCAGTAATCCGCTTAAATCTAATCTGTAATTCCAAACACGAGCAGAAAATACGATAATTTGCTGAAACGCGTTATCAGTATTTGCTTAAATCAATAGGAATTAGATTTTAGTTATTCGAAACCATTAGAATGCATAAAATTTAATTCCTATTTTTGTAACAAACAATTTTATACAGTACAATCTATGATTTATGATAATAACATCTAGTTTCCAAGAATTTGTTTTTTTTAATTACCGTATATTTTTTTATATAAGCATGCTTACGTGCTACAGAATTGCAGTTTCTAAATTTGTTTAAAAAAGAATAACAAATTCTTAACAGATAAATTTTAAATGATTAGTGTAATGTATGGGATATATTTTATTAATCAATTTTGATAAATTCTAATTATAAACTAATTTTAGTTAATTTTTCAATTTAAACGTTAAACTTTAAACTTAATTTTTATCTAGTCTAAATCTTCAGAAAACTCTGCCTTGTTAAGCAATTGATTTATTGAAACTTGGCAAAATGTTAACTTTTTCTGATTTATTCTGTAAAATTTCACTGGTGTACGTACACTAAAGTCTAAATTTTATTTTATTTTAAAATATAAGCTTTAGACTTTATTCTATAATTATCAAAATTAAATTTATTTTAATTTCTGTAGTTTTTAGTTTTAAATCATATAAAGAATAAATTTTAAAAATAAAAATCATTTTTAAGTCAGAATAAAATCGATTTAAACATTTTAATTAGTTATCTAATTAGTTTTAATGTAAAAGTTTTGTTTAAATTTTAACATTGCACAGCCAAACAATACAATTTATTATTTTTCTTCAAAATCGTTAATAAGCTTATACATGTTTGCAGCAATTTGCATTTTATGCAATCATTATATTTTTAAATTACGCAGATATTCTAAACTTTAATTTTTTTAATTTCATTTTTAAAATAAATTTTAGCTTGTATAAAATAATACAATTACTGTAGTTGTAAAAAATAATAAATTGTTGTTGATTTATTATTTATTTATTACTTACTTTAAGCATTAACTTCTGCTTAATTTAATTGTTAGCTTAGCTTGACTTCTGAATAAACTAATTTTATTTGAAAAATAATGTCATTTTTACCATTAAATAAAAATAATTTCTTACGATATAAATATATATATAATTAGGACATAAATATTAATTTTAAATTAGTGTTTCGACTATTAAACTAAAAATTAATTAAAATTAATTAATATAAAAGTTGAAATGTCATTAATTTAATAAAGAATCAATAATATAATATTCAATATTACTTTATAACTATAAACAACGCATATAATATCAAAACTTAGTCAAGATGGATTTATACAGTAATAATTGGCTCAGTTTATATAAAAACCATATCATCTAACTTTCTACTATATAAATTATAATGATAAATTGTTTTCAAAAGATTATAAATTAATTACAAAAAATACAACTTGGTAATTAAGAGATAATAATAATAATAGTAGGCGTCAGTAGTTTAAAAATTTTACATGATTCAAAAACCAAATATTTAACAATTTGCAATATAGTTTGCAATAAATACGAACTGTGTAAATAATTACGCAATTATTTCTATTTAAAGATAACTTGACACTCTACACTGCACGGTTTGCAATAATGTATAATAATTTCTAATTTTATACTGTATATGCAGTTATTTTGGCGTAAAAATAAAATGAAACAAATTGAATCAAAAATTACAACATTATTAAAAACTCATTTTCTGATTAGACTTATGCATGAGTTTATGAAAGCGATTTTTAATCGGTTACAAAAATAAGTTTCTATAGAGAATAATGCATGCTGACTTTTTGAATATCTGCCATAACCTGATATCTAATCAATAGTTTGTTTGCGCATAAAATGCATTTATTTACTCCAAATCTGCTTTCAATGAATCTAATGACTAGAAAGTGATGTAAAAAAGGCCTAAATTACTAAATTAGCGAAAATAACGAAAATAATGAAAGCAATGAAAGTAATGAAAGTAATGCACAAAATATTTTTCACCACAAAACTAATTACAGATATCAGACTTCAATGAAATACTTTATCTAATGACAAAAATTCATTGAATTTGGGTTTAAATTGGAGTAAAAATAATTATTTGAATAAATGAAAGCATTGATTGATATCGAGAAATAAATTTAAGATTAAGTGAAGATTTAATTAAAAAAAGATTGAAAATCAGTTTCATAAGAGATAAGAGAATTGTGGAGAAGACTGGCGATCGACTGAATGGAGCCGAAGACGAATCTGAACTAAATTGCCTTCAAATTCATGCGATTATCAAAAACGGAAATATTTGAGACGTTTTCCAATTATTCAATGCACCAGAAATATGTCACATATAAAAAGTGACATGTTTAATTAAGGTGATTTTATTGATTTTACAAACTATTTGATGGTCGGGGGCATTCAAGCTCAACAGAACTATCATAGCAAAACGAGTCTATATACGCGTATATATAATCTAGAATAAATTTAATTCAGCTTAACTTAAAATATCAAACAATATAGTCTATAAAATTCGACTTTTTTCAGAAACTTTAAAATTAAGCATTGCACAGTAGAATGACAGTAATGATGAATCATTAAATCGACGCAAATAGAAAGTGTAGACTCGCAGCAAATATAGCAAGGTGCATTATGTAACCCCTTCTCGCCTCCTCCCCCATAAGTGCATTTTCATGACCCGGACTAACGAGACTGAAGTAATGACTCGAACGCATCGGAAGCATACGATCATTGCATTGATAGTCTGAAAACAATAACTAAATAACTGTTGGAACGAATAAACTTATTCTGTACAGTGTAAAGTGTACAGGGTAATAATAGAGGCTTAAAATTGGTTTAATGTGTTTGTTGTGTAGTCGATGTATTAAAGATGTCGCGCAACCACAACATTAGCTGACATTAAGAGTAAACATTAGAAGAGAAAAAACATAAAAATCTTTTGACATAAACGTAAAGTAATGTCATTATAGACTATATTGTCGTTAATTCTGTTTTATATTACTATTAGTTGTATTGAGAATATAATGAAAGCAAAACTCAGTACTCGTCTCAACGCTGTATCGCCAGCGCCGGAGATCACGTGATGTGAGAAATAATATCGGATTTTAATTACATTTGCAATGCATAGGAAATGCAGTAATATATAGCAGAATAGGTATATCGTCTCATAGACCGCATAGGAGAGCATAGGAGAGCATAGGAGAGCATAGGAGAGCATAGAATGGCATATATCGAGTGTTTCGCTGATATTTGTGTTGTGTTTGTCTAAGCGCTCACAAGTCAGTGCTGTATATACAGTGATGTCTAATCCAACGGCAATTGAGTCACACTTTCCGATGAATTGATTTGCGAAGTGTTTGCAACACATAGTCCGCACATAACGTATCGCAAACGGCAGTCAACGCGACGGTAGGACAAGCAGTCAGTCAGTGACCGCATCGACAGCACCGACGAGACGAAGAGCCGCCGAAGTGGCAAACCCGAGCACCCGATGGCATAACGGCTGTGTCGGCGCGAGACGTGTCCAATGAGCGGCACTCTGATGATGGAACGGCTCGGCGACGACGCGAGCACAACGGTGAGCGCCGGCCACACCCACCAGACCCGACTCCTCTACATCAACGGGCGGCACAAGTTCTGCCACAACGGCATCACAACCGCGAAGTATAATTTGGTGACATTTGTACCGAAGTTTCTCTTCGAGCAGTTCCACAGATACGCCAATATATTCTTCTTATTCGTGGCTCTTATGCAACAAATCCCGAATGTGTCGCCGACGGGTCGCTACACGACAGCTCTGCCTCTAGTCTTCATACTCACCGTCTCGGCGCTCAAAGAGGTGTTCGAAGACGTGAAGAGACATCGCGCCGACAGAGGCGTAAACAACACTCTAGTCCTCGTTCTCAATAAGTTTACCTCTCAGTGGGAGTGGAAGTCCTGGAAACAGATCCAAGTCGGCGATGTCGTCAAGATTACGAACGACCAGTTCTTCCCGAGCGACCTACTCCTCCTCGCCTCGTCCGAACCCAACGGTGCGCTCATTGCCAACGATGTTGTCATTGATTTCTAATGTGTTTTATCGCATCCGTAGGCATGTGTTACATCGAAACGGCAAACCTCGACGGAGAGACCAACTTTAAGATCCGACAGTCGCCGCCGGCCACCACCCACTGCCTGACGTGCGAACAGCTGGTGTCGGACCTATCGTTGGCGTCCATAGAGTGCGATCAACCGAATCGACATTTATATGAATTTCACGGAAACCTAAAAATCGGCGAAACGGTGGACCCGATCGGTCCGGAAAACATTCTGTTGAGGGGCGCGAAGCTCCGGAACACGAATTGGATTTTTGGATGCGTTCTATACACCGGACACGAGACGAAACTAATGATGAATTCGTCGGTTCGGGCGCCGATTAAGCGCTCGAATGTCGAAAAGATTACGAATAAACAGACGATTCTATTATTTGGTATACTTTTAGTGATTTGTTTCATATCCGCGACGGCCTCTTACGTCTGGAAGCAGCAGAACAAAGACCACTGGTATCTGCACGGCCTCGAAGACAAACTGTCGTCCAATTACTTCTTCGTTTTGCTGACATTCATAATATTGTACAACAATTTGATTCCGATATCACTTCAAGTGACGCTCGAAATGGTTCGTTTCATTCAGGCCTCGTTCATCAACGCCGACATCGAGATGTACTGCCCCGAGAAGGACACTCCCGCCGTCGCCCGCACTTCCAACTTGAATGAGGAGTTGGGACAGGTATGCAGTTTAGCCAACATTCCTCCTTTCGGTCTAACTTTGAACCAATTGTTCGCACCATTAGGTGAAGTATATTCTGTCGGATAAGACGGGAACCCTTACCCGAAACGTAATGGAGTTCAAGAAGTGCTGTATTGGCCGCAAGGCGTACACCGAATCGAACTTTAAAGAGATGATCAATACATTGCAGTCGAAACAATCCGAAGATCAAAGTCAGGCCTACTATATACGAGAGTTCCTCACTTTACTATCCGTGTGCCAGACGATTGTGCCGGAAGTGGACCAAAGCCAGATCACTCCCGACGGCAAACCGACAATCAAATACCAGGGCGCGAGCCCCGACGAGGCGGCGCTGGTTCGCGGCGCCCAAAAGATTGGCTTCGAATTCGTGGCCCGAACTCCACAATGCGTTTACATTAATGTTTTGGGAGTCGAAGAAAAGTTTGTTTTTTAATTGAATTAATAAATTCGAATTGAATTGTAATTCGCGTTTAAATTCACTTCAGATATGAGATCCTCAATGTCCTCGACTTCACATCCGATCGAAAGCGAATGTCAACTATCGTGCGGACGCCGAGCGGACAAATCAAACTCTACATAAAAGGCGCCGACTCTGTCATCTACGAGCGACTGTCGAAGTCTTCACTTCAGAACTTCGCGAACGACAACGAAAGACATTTGGATGAGTTCGCCAGAGAAGGGCTGAGGACTCTGTGTTGTGCTGTCGTTGATATCGATGAACAGACATATCAGGACTGGAATAAAGAGTAGGTTTTGGCGGCTTTTGATGGTTTTAGACAATTAATTATTTTGGCGATAGATATACGAACGCTCAGGTTATGCTTTCGGGACCCGACGGCCGCAGTCGCGACGAATATTTGGATGAAGTTATGTCGAAAGTCGAAAACAATCTGAAATTAATCGGTTCGACGGCTATTGAAGACAAACTTCAAGACGACGTTCCGGACACTATCGACACACTCCTGAAGGCCGGCATTCATATCTGGATTCTGACCGGCGATAAACAGGAGACGGCGCTCAATATCGGCCATTCGTGCAAACTATTGCAAAGTGGAATGACTCACATCATCATCAATGAGGACTCGCTTGACATGACTCGCGAGTCGATAGGAGAGGCACAGAATCAGCTCAAGTCTGCAGAACATGAGGCGGCGCTCATTGTCGACGGTTTGCCCATTCACTTCATATACGCAATGGTTTCCGATTAGAAATGAAATATTGATTTGTATTTGAAATATAGGAAAGACATTGAACTTCGCTATGACTCCAGACTTATGTAAAGACTTTATGGAAATCGCATTGAAGTGCAAATCCGTTATTTGGTAATCGATTGGCGTTTTGATTGTATTCAATATTTTTAAAACATTTATTTCCCGCTTAGTTGTCGGGTATCGCCGGCACAGAAGGCCGAGATTGTAGAGGCCGTCAAAAAGACTACACATTCTATAACATTAGCCATCGGTGACGGCGCCAATGATGTCGCTATGATTAGAGCTGCCAATGTGGGGGTTGGCATATCAGGACTCGAGGGTTAGCATCAGAATCGAGTGGATAAAGTGCCAAAATTTATTGTATTTATTGTATTTGCATTTGCTTATAGGCTTACAGGCCGTACACTCGTCCGACTATGCAATAGCACAGTTTAGGTTCCTGGCCCGCCTTCTCCTGGTGCACGGCTCCTGGTCTATGGCCCGATTGTGTAAATTAATTCTCTACTCGTTCTACAAGAATATAGCGCTTTATTTGCTTGAGCTTTGGTTTGCATCCGTGAGCGCCTGGTCCGGACAGGCGGCCTTCGAGCGCTGGTCGCTTAGTCTGTATAACGTGTTCTTCACAGCCGCGCCGCCGCTCGCCATTGGCCTCTTCGACAAGCAGTGTTCGGCCGAAACAATGGTGAAGTACCCGTCGCTGTATAAAAGTCATTCGGAAATGTTCAGCGTTCGGCTCTTCTGGATATGGATTCTGTCGGGCGTTTGGCACTCGTTGTTACTCTTTTGGTTGACTTACTTTTCGGTCAATAACGACACACTTTGGCAACACGGGAGGGCTGACGGCGGATACCTCGTGTTCGGTATGACCAGCAGTTCTCGTCTCGTATATCGAGTTGTGAGCTAACGGCCAATTGCGCCCCTCTTTCAGGCAATATGTTGTACACATATACTGTGATAACCGTTTGTTTGAAAGCGGGTCTGGAGATCAACTCCTGGACGTGGCTGACACACGCGGCCATCTGGGGGTCGATTGCCTTGTGGTTCGTTTACCTCATGATTTACGCCCGCTTTTGGGAACTCTTTCATTTGGTCGGTGCGGACATGACGGGCATCGACCAAATGATCTTCTCGTCGGGTGTCTTCTGGTTCGGCATTGGAATCATTCCATTGAGTGCTTTATTAGTCGATATATCAATTAAACTGATTTCGAGGACTTGTTTCAAGACTCTCGCCGATCAGATCACGGAAATGGAGTTAGCGAACAGTCCTTCGCAACAGTCGATGCTTTTGGGTATGTATGCAAGTAATTAGCTATTCCTTCTTATTTCTGGTTAGCTTGATTGAATCTGTGTAAAGTGTGCGCAATATTATGATTGTTTATCTGTTGACAACTTTAATCGAATTACGTTCTCCAGAAACGGCCCGACTATTCAAATCTGTGTTCCATTCAAAACGGGACAAATCGAAGGATCAAAGGCGAAGGCGCAAAGAGGACGCACAGAGCGATCTACAGCACGGGTATGCGTTCTCGCAGGAAGAACACGGCGCTGTGTCCCAGTCACAGGTGATCCGCGCCTACGACACGACTCGATCAAAACCTTCGGGAGTCTGACTACAAATCCATATCATTTCGAATTCTTTTTGTTAGTCTATGACAACAATCTTTGATTAATTAATTGTGATTTTAGTTTATTTTTTTCAATTTATATATTTTGTAAATATTTATATATTCTTTCGTTTATATAATTTTGTTTCGAAACTAATCATCAGAACAAACATTGAACTGAATTTATATCTCATACTAGCAATACCTCTATTCCATCTGCAAAACGATATCTACATTATTATAGATTGAGATGACAACGGGAGGGCTACCCCTCTCTACCCCCTCTCGGGTTTATTGAGATTATTCCTAACATTTGTCTACATTTGTTCGACTCGAGGGGTTGGCAGCAGAACCGCTACTCTTGCTTTTGTCGCTACCCTCTCAAACTCGGTCAACCTGTTCAAATCTGAGTTAGAATGACCAAAGTATCCCGGTTAAATATTTTTCTCCTAAAAAGCAACAAATTTTTCCACGACATTGCCTTAACGGTAGTCCTACTGATGTAAAGCGCGATTTGCGTCGACTTAATAGCTTAACAGTATTTAGACTTTTAGTATTTGGTTTACATTTTATTATTAAAAATACGACAAATGTTTATAACTTTAAAATCTAATGTTCTCTGAGTTTATTAGTAATTGATTAACAATTTAATAATCAATTAAACAAAATAACTGAATATTTTTTTATTGTCTAAATCCCTACGAATTCTTAGTGATGTCTTTGTTTTAACGATTATTTAATTATATTTTCATATATTTTCGTTTATATTGATTGCAAAATAAAGAGTTAGTTGTTTTGAATTAATTTTGAATAAAAACCGAATTAACCAATTGATTGAAATTTTATTCTCATCGCAAACTTGAGCGAACATGGGCTTAGAAATGGGTTAATTCGACCCATACTGTTGATCATAAGACTGAATAATATTCTTATTTGGTTAACAAATTTGATTATTACTTCGGATATTAAGTATAAAATAACTTAACGTCAAACTTGACGTCAAATAAAACTCTAAAACAATTGCTTTAATTTGGGTTATCATTGAACGTAAGTAATTATTTGTTTCTAGTTTAAGACTGCTAGTAAACTAACCAAATCTTGATACTGCGCTCTAACTACCTCGAAACAAACCCTAAACATACCAACAATTAAAATTAAACAGTTAAAATTACTTTTATAAGTCATCATCAAAGTTGGCATCTGGATGGTATCTGGAATTGTCATGATCAATTCTACTCACTAGAATCTAGTGACTAGATGAAAAGATTGACTAGAAAAATAGCATTTAAAAAGTAGCAATAGAATATATGTAGCAAAAAAGTATTGTCAGAAGTGGGATTCGAACCCACGCCTACATTCGTAGACCAGAAGGCTCAGAGAGGCTCCCATTCGAAGCCAAGGGTTGGTTCCCTTGAGTCTGGCGCCTTAGACCGCTCGGCCATCCTGACAGTTGACTCCAACTCTGCTAACTTTCCAGTTCATTAATATCAAACTAGAATATACCATGAATAATTCTCTCGAAATAAATCTGCACTGTTACAGCATGATAATAGCGAACTTAAACATAATTAATCGCTTATTTGTATCAACACTTAATTCGTATTCAATGTATAATACGTTGAATTGAGTGAATGCGACGATTCTATCGATTCTAAACATAACTATCAGTGATAATTTAACACTGTATTGCTAATTTCCGCGAATAAACTTGTTAAATTTCTAATTAATGAGTTATAATTAAGAAAATAATTTGTATTAATGATTAGAATAGAGTTTAGAATATATTTTGAAAGTGAATTGAAAGTTTAGAAACCGAAACAATACAAAACTGGTTGGAAGTGTCACAACTGTGCGGTAAAGCACGTGTTGTTTGTAAACTAAATCAATGTTTTTGTTGTGAATTCCAATATTTTATTATTCGATAACTACGGGAAAACTCGACCGAAATGTTGGACAGAATACTCGCGCAGCCGAAGGCTAACAGTGCCGACAAAGAAGATTGGTATTGATATTAATACTTGTTATATAGATTGATAGAAATAAATTGATGTTTAGATAAATTGCTTAAAATAGCAGTAAAATTATCATGCTAAATTAGTAACCTAATAGACAATATGAGTGTAATGATCAGATTTACCAAGATATATTATAAATTGTTTATTGAATGACTTAATTTTGATTTAGCCTAAGCTGTCGACTCATCGGCGGCGGAGGAATGGGATGTTTGGGTTCTTACATACTCTTTAAGGCCTATTCGGGCCGACACTCGATGCAGAAGTGGTCACTGATTGGAAGCGCGGGTTTGGGTTCTATTGTTCTGTCGATCGCTTTCATGAGACTTATGGGCATTAATTTGAAGCAACTCGAAGACAACCACAAAGAGAGACAATCGAACTAATTGTCGATCAAATGATGTTTCGGTTAATTAATGCGAATATAGAGTTATTTTTAGCCTTTGTTTCATACGTTTCTTATATTCCCCAATAATTATACTGTACTTCGAATCGAGTCTTAATGATAGACATTATTTGATGTAAGCATTGATTATTTAATACATAATAAATGAAAATTTATAGAATTGATTAAGCTAAATGATATGTTAAAGTCGTGTTGAAGTATTTAATATTTATCCAGTTCAAATAATATGATAAAATGATTTTAGCGAAGAATAATTTATAACGAACAACAAGATTAAATTTTAATGTCGGTATATTCATTGAGTGTGTATTGTCTAGTTTTTAAATGAAGAATCATATATAAATTGTCAACTTTTTAAGTGTCAAATATAAATAGAACATTAAATACATTTATATTATACCGGTACAAGTTTTTTTTATATCAAGACTAATTGTTATGTTAGACATCAGTTAGATACAAGCTAACTAGTTGGTAAAATATTTAAACACTAAGTAAATTAGAAAAATGCCAAATAAATTATAATATACGGTCATTCAAAAAACAACCTCAGATTTTCGTTACACTGCTGATTTTAGTATTCTCAATTATTTTTTAAATT
>JAQIXC010001101.1:0-16883 GCA_034697605.1 Metabelba pulverosa
CAATGCCTTTCTTCGCAATCGCAGACATTTGACCACAAATTCGGAACTATTTTATCCCAACTTTTAGTTAAATATATTTTTTGTTTAGATATAAACCGTTGTCTTAATCAACAAAATTATGTAAATACGTATAATATTTAATCAATTGTTTCCCAAACTGCTCGCGTTATACTATTTTAATACATGTATAATTGTTAAAATAAAATAAACCTAAAATTTTTCGCATATTAGTTACAATATTGTGCTATTTCGGTATGTATCTTAGCAAAATTATGTTATTTTAAATAGTTCAATAACCAAGTAACAAAAACTTAACTCTAAACAAAAATAAACAATTATTTTTAAAAATGATTAGGTGAATTAAACATTGTACAAATTGAATCTAAATTTAAATATTTTCTAAACGACTTTTAAAGACTGAAATTTTACTCAAATTAAAGTGTTATTTATAAATACTCACAAATTAGTGCATATTCTCTCCATTGGAACAAAATTACAATGAAGAAATACACAATGAAGAAAAATTACTAATTTTATTACTAAAAGATAACTTAAATATCGAACAAATACACGGACCGAACGGTCTATGACTTCAAACTATGTGTCCGACAATTGATAGAAGGAGATGTAGTAAAGGTATTAAGTTTATGCAGCATTGTAGCATTATCAAAAGTAAATCTTTTACATTCAGGAAGTGTAACTATCAATTATTTATATTAAATGAAGAATATACTTTAATAATCAAAACTCTCGCAGCACAATAATTGTTGCACAAATTGTATCATGCGTGTTATTATCAACCTAAACATGCAAAATTATTTTGAATTGAATTCATTCGACTGAATGCTTGTTAGAAGTTATAACTCAAATGTAATTTTTAAAAATGAATATTAATATTAAAATCGTATACTTCGGACCAATTATTCAATTTATATCATTATACATAAACTGTACATATTAATTTATTCAATATAATTATCCCAATTAACTTTACATATTTTTCCAAATCCAGTAAATAGCGGTCTATTCGTACGACTCGGCGATTACCCGAAACATCGGAAACTCGGCTTAAATCGCGCCGAATGTGGTCTCCGAGTAATGACTCGAATCATTCGAATAGAATATAAGAAATGCTTTCTAAACGTCTATCCGAACCGAACGGTTTATGGCTTCGAACTACGCGCCCCTCCGCTGAAGAGGCAAATCCAGAACCGGATATTTCTGGGCTACCCGGCCGAGGACGGCGACGCTCCCTGGGCGGTGTACATCGAGTTGGTGAAGGACTCGGCACCTGATCTGGTGACGGAATGCGGGGGTGTTTTGCTTACATTCGAATGGGTGCTGACGTCCGCGCACTGCACCGCGTATAGTGATAAACGACTAATTGTCCATGATACTGTTACTAATATAGGTATGATTATTTTTGTAGCAAGGGCATACTACGAGTGCACGGGGCTTTAAGCGATAAAAGAAAGCCGAATAAGCGCCACACCCGGGTCACTAACATTTACTATCGACACCCGGGCTATATCGACAGCCCTACAGGTGTGCCGCACGACATAGCACTCGTCAAACTGCCGAAACCCTTACGACAACTCGATTTCGAAAATCAATACCTCATTAACACCGTATGTGTGCCGAACGCCAATGCCTCGCACGAGGAGCGCACCGATGAAGAGATCGAGTTTTTCGGGTTTGGTTTGATTGCGCCGGACGTCGAGTCACAACATATGCGCAAATTCTCGGCCGCACTCCAGCCGATGGGCCTGTGCTATGATCTCGAGCTGTGTTTAAGCCATTCGGTTGTCAAGCCCTGGGATCCTCGGCCTTGTTCTGTATGTATCGATACATTTAATTGCTATTCGATATATAGTTTTTAATTCTCATAATGTGTTTGTATTGCACCGAAAGGGCGATTCGGGTTCAGGTGTCGTGCAGTGGAGATACCGATCCCAAGCCATAGTCGTCGGCATTTATCGCTCGTCCCTCACAATTCTTGCGAGCCGTGGGTGTGACGCCCAGGTAGCCGAAAGTTACTCCATTTCCGTTTCATTTTATATGGATTGGATTTTGCAAACTATTGCTAATTATTCACAAATTCATTAATAATTTTAAAAAAATAGTTGAATTTTATGTTTAGCCAATATTTAAACAATTTTTTACATGCTATAGTTTTTAATATGCTAAATTTTTTGCCTTATAAGTTTGTTGAAAATATTTACGAAATGTTTGAATAACTTATATAAAATCAAGTGAATGTTCTCTCGATTTACACAAATATAGATTTGAATAAATAGACTGAATATAAGAAAAGAACTGAATTTTATTCATAAAAGTAATGAATATTTGAGAAAATGGCAAAAACTGTCCGATTATTGTCTAAATCCCTAAAAGCATTGTCTCTATAGCCGTCACCTCTTCGGCCGACGACTCAGTCGTCTGAAGCCATTCCCGGATAGACTTCATTGACATAGAGGTTGACATCAGAGAGAGGTTTGTCATTTGCGGAGCCCTTGGCCTCAATATACTGCGCCCACGGCTTCGCGGCCTGTCGTCGCTTGACTTCAGCAATGCCGTCGACCCAACCCATGACGTCCTCGAACTGACCGCCAGTCGGGACGCAGAGCTGCGCGTCTATGTAGTCGCGGCGACGCACCCGACAGATACGGAGTGTCCAAAACGTATGGTTTGCGGCGCTCTTCAGGAATACCACACAATCGGGCAGTGGATGGCCTTCCGTCGTCGCAGTCAGTCGGTGCAGATTCGGCGACTCCGCCAACGACTGCTTCTTCTCGACCACGAGTCGGGTGCAGTCAAACTCCTCGCCCTCTTCCTCGTCGTAGAAGGAGAAGTAGTTGTTGGTCGCCGTGACGACGACAGCGCCGGCCTGGAAGAGCGTATACACGTTTTTGCGGCTGTAGTCCGTGTGCAGGAACTGGCGGCCGATGTCCATCATTATCATCGATGTGTCTTCGGGCACATAGAACGCCATTCGTCTGTAGCCCCAGTTTTCGATAGCCATGAGCGTCGAGATGTCGGTCGTGTGCGGCACTTCAGCGAAGCCCCGGTGCGCGTCCTTGGTTTCCTGGTCGAAGCGGGTCCAGCGCCGTTTGCTCGCCTGGAGCTCATACACGCCAACCGTCATTCCAATGATGACGACATCGTATTTGGTTCCGTCGTATCGCGGGATCACGTTGTGGACACACCCGGGTTGGCCGACCAGCTTCAGGTCGGGCATCGCCTTACGGCGCGCGTACAGCAGAACCCGCAGTGTTCTGTCCGCCTCTCCGACGTAGACATAACTGCCGAAGTATTTGCTGTCTTTGATCCGCTCGGCCGACGCCTTATTCTTCTTTCCCGAAACCTCTTTCTTCGGTAAGTATACTATTCCTCCGATTTTGAGATAAAAGGGTTGCCTATCGTTCGGATTGCAAACCACTTTCGCGTTGCTGTACTCGAAATAACAGCCGACCTGTGGGTACGACCGGCGCTCGCAGTAGAGAACCATTTTGTCGTCAATGCCTTTCCGAACAATTGCGTTCATTTCGACCACTGATTCACAAATCGATTTCTATTTGGACTTAAATTTTAATCAATTTAATCCTTAGATGCAAAGCCGTTATGAATAAATAAATGTTAACTAAAATTTAAATAATTAAACAGTGTATTGCTAATTGCTATTTTATAAATATAGACATTTGCGCGCGTTATAATATGTAATCTGAATAACTAATATGCTTAATATTTTAATAATATACTGTAATAATTATAACAGAATTTTTGTTATAACCCTTTGATGTTTGTAAATGCATATTAATATAGAAATCTTATATTTTAAATTAGTTATGCAGTTAATTTCATATATAAACTCTACGTATTCTTAATTTACATATAACGATTAATTTTTATTATTGTAAAACAATGTAAATATCAAACTATTCGTACCAATCGGTGAGTACCCGAATCAGCGCTCATTGGGTGATTCGTTTAAGTTTTATAGTAATTCTTATTACTACTTACAGTTAGTTAACTACTGCTTAACATTTTTATTATTCAACATAAATTGAAGATGCATAATCATAGAACATAAACATGTATATTACAGTGTTGTTAAACAAACTACAAATTATTTAATTAAGTTAAAACAGTATTAATAAAACTATTAAAATAAATGTTGAAATTAACTAATAAGTTATGTTTTATAAAACAAATGAGCGTTTCAGAAAACGCGAACTAAATTAAACTATTTATTCCTATAGCCTGATATTTGGAATAATAACCTAATTTTAGTCATTAGTAGAGTTCGGCAAATGTAGCATTTTGGGTGCAACTTTCTTGGCATATGTCATACAATTGGAACAAATTAAGTTAACATTGAAAATAAAAGTAAAATAATTATTGAATTAAATATAATAATTTATATTATTAAGTCAAATATCTTTAAGTCGAATGTCCTTAAGTCGAATATCGTTATATCGAAAATTGTAATAGCGAATATCTTTAAGCCTAATATCTTTAAGCCGAATATCTTTAGGCCGAATATTGCTAAATCAAAAATTGTTAAATTGAATATTATTAAATCAAATATCGTTATATCAAATATTGTAATACCGAATATTTTTAAGGCAAATATCTTTAGGCCGAATATTGGTCAATCGAATATTGTTAAGTCGAATATCGTTATATCAAATAAGACGAAACCTTTTCTAAAAATTTCAATTGAGTTAAAGTATTAGTTAAATATTTAACTAAAATATAATATTAAATTAATATATAATTTAACAATATTTGACTTATCTATATTTAACTTAACGATATTCGACAAAGATATTAGAAGTAACGATATTTGACTTTACAATACTCTACTTAACGATATTAGACTTAAATATATTTGACATAACGACATTCGATTTAACAATATTCGACTAATAGATATTCAACTTAACGATATTCGACTTAAAAAAATTCGACTTAACCGAACTCGACTTAAGGACATTCGACTTAAAGATATTTGACTTAATAATATAAGTTATTAATATCAGGTAATATCAGGTGACTCATTAGGTAGTTAGTAATCATTAACTTATATAGTTGATTTTAAATATTTAAATATTATGGATAAGGCATTGTTAATTAATTTTTCTTATGTAATTTGTTCCGATTCAATCAAATTATATGATTAAACATGAAGAAAATGTAGTTGTAGGCAAATTTTAATTTATTAGTAAAATTAATTTAAAGTTTAAATTAGATAATTGTTGAAACACTTATTATTTTTACTGTTATTTATATATTTTTTAAATAATTAAAATTTTTTGTATAATTTAATAACAATATATATAAATAAATTATGTTTATTTTAAACTTCTGGTTATTATGTAAATACCTAAATGCTTAAAGTATGAATAAATCAAGATTGTTTAGTAATTTAAAAATATTTTTTTACCACATCTATGAAATCAGTTATAATACATTTGTTGCATGTTTAATGCTTATAAAATTTAGATAGAAGTTTTAATGAGTTGGTATTTAAATACGCAGACAAAAGTCATAAACTTAGACAGAATTAATGCTATATTTATTGATTTGCGAATAATTGGCAATAGTGTCCAAAATCCAGTCCATATACTGAGAGACCGAAACGCATCGACTTTCGCGTATCTGTTCGTCGCAGTCGCCAAAGGGAGAGCGAAATGAGCGGAAAGTGCCGACGAGTATGGCTTGGGATCGGTATCTCCACTGCACGACACCTGAACCCGAATCGCCCTTTCGGTGCAATACAAACACATTAGGGATATGAAAAAACTTAATATACAATCGATTTAATCCAGACATACCTTACAAGGCCTGGGATCCCAGGGCTTAATGACCGAATGGCCGATACAAATAAGGGAAGAGTGAGAGCACCGGCTCATCGGCTCGAGTACGTCCGTGAATTTGCGTAAATGTTTCGTTTCGACGCCTTGCGCCGTCGGCCCGAACCCGAAGAATTCGATCACTTCGTTGCGGCGCTCGCCGTGCGATTGGTTAGCGTTCGGCACACATACGGTGTTAATCCGGTATTGATTGTCCAAAACGATCGGTTCAAACGGTATGTCCAGTTTGACGAGTGCTATGTCGTGTAGTACAGCCGCCGAACTGCTCACATAGTCGGGGTGTCGGTAGTAAGTACTGGTGACCCGTTGTTCGCCCTTTCCCTTATCGATCGAACCCGCGTATATGGTCAGTGTAGGCGATCTACCGATATAATCATGTACAAACTTATTATTATTGTTTGAATTGAAATATTCAATTCAGTGTTTGTGCAATGTATAATTATTGGTTTGAAAATGTACTCGGTACAGTGCGCGGCCGTCAGCACCCATTCGAATGTAACCAAAACACCGCCGCATTCGGACCACTTAGTAGGCTGTCCCGTCTTTACTTTGCGAATGTAGACCGCCCAGGGAGCCTCGCCCTTCGAGGCCAAGGGTCCCAAAAATATGCGATTCTGTGTCCGCCGTTTTGTGACCAGTGATGGAACGCGTAGTTCGAAGTCATAGACCGTTCGGTTCGGATAACCCCTTCGATAGCAGTCGCCGCTGTAGACAATGGTTTGGATTCGTGTCGGCGATCGTAGACCACATTCGACGCCATTTATGCCGAATGAGCGGTGGTTTGGATAATCACCGATTCGTACAAATAATCCGTTACTAACTGTAATTGGCAAAAAGGGACTTATTCTTGGTAATTTTAATCAATAATGCGTACGGTTTATATAATATGAGATTAACTGAATAATAGATCTGAAATATAAGATTTCAATATTAATATTCATTTTTAAATATTACTTAAGGATTATAACAAACATTCAGTTAAATTAATTTAATTTATATCGTTCCACTAAATTATCACATTAATTGCGCATGATATAATTGAGTTGAATAAATTTAAATAATTATTATTATTTTTATTTAACTATAGCATTAATCCATTCATTAACATTAGCATTATAGAAATATTTTATTGTATAAAAATGAAAAATGTTAACAATTTATTTTCCGCACATTAAACCTGATTTAATCATATTACTATAAAATATTTTAAAACTTTAAAATAAATAATATGCTAAAATTATAATAAATAAATTAATAATGTGTATTGTAAGCCTAGATTAGAAAAGCTTTATATTTTTACTCAAAAACAAACAAACAGTTTTGGGAATTTTTAAAATACATTTTATTTTTATTAAATGAAATAGTAACTAGATTTATTTAACTAGATTCATTAGATAAATAATGTTTAACTGGATTTTGATTTGTTTAATTGTGTGATTGTCATGAATGAATATTTTTTATATCTTTGTTTATGATAAAAGTTTGTTATTATATTGTGTTACCATAGTTTGGATTGAATTTGCATCAAACATTTTACTTTAAAAAATTTATATTTTAGTGATATTTAGTTTTAACATAATTATGCTTGAAACTAAGTTCAAGATTGATTTGATTGTGTTAGTAAATATTAGTGGATAACATTTTAAGAAATAATTATAATATTGTAAATGTAATATTATTTAGCAGAAAAATGATATATGCATTGCTTACATGCATGGAATATTACTTGTTTGTACAATTTATATTTTGTATTTTTAAAAAATTAACTTTAATTAGATTAAATAATAATTAATATTTGCATGCAATATTTATAATTTTATTATTTACATGGCATGTAAACATATTAATTTTTAAAGGTTAAACCAAACAAATTTACAAACTTATCAGCTTTAAAAAGAACATTACTAGCAAGGTGAGAATCTAGGAAATAAACAAATTTTAAGTTATAGTTAAAATAATAGAATACGAATATATACTGTAATTGATTTCAATACCTCATAGCACCGAAAGTAATTAATAATAAAGAATTTCCAGCACCAGAAGCCAATCTTCTTCTGGCCCACGCGTGCAATAAACGACAGTACCTTGCATAAATTAACAAATTAAATAAATAAAAACTATAAGCAAAATTAGTTTTTAAATGTTGTATATCTAATAATTGTAATCTAATATAATTAACAATAATAATTAATATACTGTATATATTAATAATATTATGTGTACAGTTTAATATTATGTAATATATAATTATTTGTTGTAATAATATATAATTCGTATTATAATGTGCAAATATATAGGCTGACAATTTAGAATAGCAAGATATAAGTACCTGGCTAAGATTTATTATTTCTCTATAAGTTAATATATTAATTTCTATAATATTTCAACAAATAAAAAAGTTAGCCCGATACTACTATCTTGCTAATCTAATTTATCAGCGTATACAGTATATATATAATCTATCATAGATTAACAATAGAATAATTGTAATAAATACTTTGTTTTTTAAGCCAAAAAATCGTATGTTTGCTACTTTTGTGTGATGACACGAAAAGCGAACGATTACACTGTTCATTAGGATATACGAGCGATTGGTCTCGTAGTTGACAAACGAGGCGACGTAGAGAATAAACGCGAACTGCACCGATTGCAGCACGGCACCGTACGAGACAATGAGCTTGTTGAAAATGTTCATATTGTCAAATATGCACACATAGGCCAGGAGTGTACAACATGTGCCCATTACGGCCCACACGTTCAGCAAATACAGCGACCAATAGCTGCTGTTATAGTCGTCGATCTCAATGTATATCGCGTTTAGCGTATGTATCGTTTTTAGTATAACTATCGGATTAATCGTTTTCTTTGATAAACATGCTACTAATTGATTATTAACAAGCTTAATTTTCTGTTTTAAATAATATCCGAGAAAATAGAAGTAAACCATTAGCCAAATGCCAAACCCAAACCCGAAATATGGGTACAGTATAGTCGCCAATGTGTTGGGAATGCCATAGACGAGCGTATCGAACATGCTACATTTTACGAGATACGCCACTCCGCAAAATAAGCCAAGTAATTTAGTAGACGATACAATTATTCTTGTAGCTGGAAACATTTTTCGCGCTAATGTAAGCAATTTATTTAATACAATTGTGTTTCTGATGTTGACTTTGCTCGGCGCGTCTAACCCGGATATTACATTGAACAAATTTTGAAACGTAGGCTTAACGTTCGCTTTGTAATTTAAGTAAAATATAACCTGGCAGATTATTGTCATTATTGTATATAATAGCAAATATACCGTAAAATGATGCGAAATACCAAGTATGTAGTTAAACTCACCTAGCCATATATATAAACGCTCGTTTTTGCTGGCAAATAATAGTAGAATGCAATATTTTAGTAAAAAGAACATCATAGTAAACAAGATAAATTGTGGGTGGCATAATCGATTGCGTTTAGCATTTGGATTTTGTGCAATCATCGATAGACCAATTTTGTAAAGTTGGTCCTGTGCTAAACGCACCGATAGTTGATTTGAGAGTGGCTTGTTAAAATCAATTGTATCCATTTTAGCTTTTTTTTTAAATAAATAATTTACTTTTATACAATTATTGAGGGTAAACTTTTATAATATGTTAGCAATTAATATACTTTACTGTTATTAATTAATATAACAACTGTTATAATTAATAACAATTACAAATAAGATATTTGTTTTGTAGACTCCACCTTGCTAATGTTAAATAATATCACATCTTAATTGCAATTCTTAAAACATATGTACTGCTTAATTAATGTAACGATATAAATAATTAAAATAGAAAATCAAACTGTTTAAAATTAAGAAATCGAATAAAATAGAATAGAATAAACAGTATAATATTATAAATTATAATTAAATTTATAATATTTGACATTTATAGTGTTTCAAAACAATGTATTTTTGAAAATATTATTTTATCTAAATCTATATTAATGCATTTATAATAACATGAAAATTTTCCAAAAATTCAATTATTTTAATGATTAATATGTTTATAAATTCAATTTCGTAACCTACAAAAGCATTAAATATCTATTAAATATAACATTAGCTTTTAACGTATCTGCTATAATTATCGTGCTTACCTACTTTGCACGTGGACAGTTAATTGATTCAACTCAATTCAACATGTGGTTATATTACATGTGCATGGTATAAAATATAACTTCATTTTTAATTAAAATAAATTTTAAAAAAATATAAGGTTTTTTTGAATTCATAATATAACAAATATTATTAAAAATAATATTATTACATGTTTATATAAATGATTTATTGTATATTTATATTATATACAATTAAATTGTATACGATAATGCTTTTAAATATCATTAAATTAAACATACTTGGTAAGTTTAGGAAATAAATTTTGTAAAATATTATTATTACATGCTAAATGAAATGTATAGTTCAAAGTGAAAGAGAGTTAGGTTCGGATAACCGCTTAAATAGCAGTCTTTGTATTCGATTCTTACGTTTTGAGTCGTTGATTGCAAACCACATTCGAACCGATTTTATAACTCTTGAGAATAACTTGTATTGAAAACAAAAAATGTTCTGACATTTGATATAATTAGAAACAGTAATACAAAATAATAAATATTTGAATTATAAATATTTTAATATAATTATTTAATTAATTTAAGCATTTAAAACGCGAATTTAAGCAAATTAATTAACAACTATAATGTATATAACTATATTAAATTACATTTAAAGTTATGTTTAAAATATTTAAATGTTTTAGTATGTTATTAGTTAATAAAAGAAAATTAAAATATAATCATTAAAAACCGGCAATAGTTTGTAGAATCCACTCGATATACAGCGAAACGGGTATATAACTGCTTTCATACACTTTGTCGTCACAGTGGCTGCTATTCGGCCCGTCTCTGATCGAACGGGCGATGCCTACGACGACGGCTTGGGATCGGTATCTGTACTGAACGAGACCTGAACCCGAATCGCCCTTTCGGTGCAATATAAACACAAATCAAAATAAAAACTACATATTAAAATCAATCGAAACAATCGCATACATACCCCACAGGGTCGGGGTTGGGACGGGTCGGTCACCGAGTGTTTTATGCAGAGCAGCAGCGAATGCCGGCAACTCGACTGCGGCGCCAATACGGCGGTGAATACACGCAATTCGTCCGACTCGTGCGCAGCGGTCACATTGCCGAACCCGTAGAGCGTCACCGACTGGTCGGCGCTGTCGTCGTGCGTGCGATTCGCGTTCGGCAGACATATGGTGTTAATCATATACGTCGGGCCGAAAGTGTGCGCTTCGAGCGCCGGACGCACTTTGACGAGTGCTATGTCGTGCAGCGAAGTGGTTGTCGTAGTGTTGTAGTCCGGGTGGCGGATCCAGCCGCTCGGGTACCGCTTTTCGCCCGTTCCCTTCGGCGCCGAACCCGCGTAGATCACCAGATCGCCCGGCTCTGTATCCGCCAGACTTGAAATTGCACAGTTTAAATTTTTAATTAAATGGTTATTAATTTATTTCATATCAAATTAACTGTATAAAATCGTACATGGTACAATGGGCAGCGGTCAAGATATACTCGAATGTAACCAATACGCCGCCGCACTCGTACTTTACACTAGGTGTGGCCTTCGGCGTGAATAGCACGTAGATCGCCCAGGGCGCTTCCCCGTAGTCAGCTATATCTCCCTGGTATATACGATTTTGTACATGCGAGTTTCTTGTGTGCGCCAATACACTGTGCAATTCGAATCGATAGACCGATCGGTTCGGATAGTTGTTTAGATAGCAGTCGATGTCGTATCCGATTGTCTCGATTTGTTCGCTCCATCGAAGACCACATTCCGCGCGATTCACACCGAATGAGCGGTGGTTCGGGTATTCGCCTACTTTCACGAAAATGCCGGCGCATACTGTTTTGCGATTGAAATATTCAAATAACAAGTATAAATTAATATTGGTCATCTAATAATCAATCACATTTAATGTTTTGCAGAATCGAGGCGAAAATTAATACAATGTACAATTTTCTTAAATTACTTTTCATTTTTATAGCTTAAGTGAAAATACCTCTCAATTTTCGTTTCAATTTAAAATTTATCATGCTAGATTAAGTTGTTATGAGTGCATGATACTTATTGTTATTTTTAATTGTTGATTAACAGTATTAATTTAATGCTGTACAACATCTTTTGTTTTATCATCTAATTTAATAGTGAAAATAACTTGATGAAATGCTTAATACCCATATTTTTCAAATAATTTTTTTTCTACTCGTGTTTTAAAATAAATATATTATATGTAAACATGATAAGTTAACAATAAACTAATTATGCATTAATTAACCAAGACGTTATTGGAATAAATTAATTAGGATTATATGAATTAGTTTGTAAATTTTAATCTTTAAACATTAATCATTTTACAAATCGTCACAATATCCAATAAGCCTACTATATATTTGTGTCAAGTTCAAAAGTGCAAAAATATTACATGATGTAAATTTCATCACTTCTGTAATTAGCATAAAAGTCATAAAAAATATATTTTAGCCAAAAGTGTGCGAAACGATTGGTCCGGATTTGGAAACGGCTTATAAAGCCATAAATTACGTGCAATTGATGTATTGATTGGAAACGTAAACAAATCGATAGCTTTTGCGTTCAAACCAACGATTTTCGGCACAATTTGCGCACAAATTATGGGTATATTCTCCGAATTGCGTTTAAACCGATTCGTCGAAACCGAGACAATCGTTTCGCTCATCAAAAGCGGGTTCGCGTCGGACGACGATCTGCTGGCCGTCGACGTCGGCGACCGAATCGAGTCGATGGCCGGCGTTTCAGACCAACAGAAACGCCTCTTATTAGACGTCTTGAGTCGAAAGTTCGTGTCGTTTGTCGACGCGTTCGCCGCCGACGACGAGATGGCCGACGCCTCGGAGCCGGACAGTCGGTCGCCGGCGCTCGACACGAGTGTTGACGCGAATGAAGGTATGGCCGAAGCGGCGGCCAATGGTCGGCAAAACGGTATTCATTGACAAAAAAAACGATTTTTGATTTCAATCATCGATTGAATTGATATTATATTTCGATTCCCGATAGCCATCGACGAGGGCTTCGAACGGATCAGCGGATTGTGCGCCGACTCACTGCGCGCTCACACGCCCGCCGCCGCCGCTCCGGCGCAGACACAGCGCCAACGGCCGACGCCTACGCCGCGCGAACGCCCGCCGCGATCGACGCCGAAGTCGCGCGAACGGCCGTTGAGTTCGGCGTCGAAGTCGAAACGCGCGCCGAATACGTACCGCTACTACGTGTGCTATACGGATGCGTGCGATCGGATGCGCTTCGACAGTCTCGCCGAAATGCAGGCACACCTCCGGCGCTGCCATTTCCCGTCGAAAGGCCCGCCGATCGCCGCTACGGCGCTTAATAGCCCGAAGTTTCAACCGATTATTCCGTTGCAGTCGTTGCCCAAATCGGCGCTCAAGTCGCTGTCCGGTGCGGCCGACGCGCGCCGTTCGCCGTCCACTGTCTCGGCGTCGACCGAGTTCTACGTCTGTCACACCGACAACTGCGGCCAACAATTCGCCGAATTGTCGGAAATGCAGAAACATATTCGAGTCAATCATTTCCGCAAAAATTGAGCCGATTTTTAAATTTTTGTTTTTTTTAGTTTTGTTTCTATTCAACTAATCTTTGAATTATTTTTTCGTATTTTTATTGGTTTTTGTTTTTTCTTTAATTTTCAATTCAATCAAAATGTTTAACGAAATATGTCTTTAGTTTTGGTTTTGGTTTTTTATGGCAAACATTGCTTCACTTTATTTCTATTTCCTATAATTAATACCACGTTTTGTTCGATTAAACACTTTATTTCAAGTTTTTTACGTTAAAATGTCATTTGTTTTAAACATGATACAACATTGTGTATTGATTTTTTATTCAACCAAATAAATTGCTATATTAATTATTATGATATAAATTAATTTATTTTATCTTTAAGCAATTTATCTAGTATCTTAATTCAAATAGTTTTTACATATTAATAGTTTAAATATTAAAACATTAGTAATTCTTTAAGAAGAGTAAATTGTATAGTTTATAGTTAACAAAATTTGCAAAAGCAGTGAAATATTAAAGCACAATGTAATAATTAACTAATTAATTAAAGCAAAAACATTTTTAAAAACATACAAGGCAACTATAAACTGCATTTAGATATTTGATATAAACATGATACTATTCGTTACGGCCAATAGTTTCCACATTTGTTATTAATGTCTCCCATATACAGGTGCAGTGAATTTTGTACAGTTTATGAAAATTTTCGTTTTGTATTACACAAACAAATTGATAAAATTTTGTGCAAAATAAGATAACAATTCGAATAGTTTTAGCACTATTATGTGGTAATTCTTCACTGTGTGTTTGTTGCGCTGATAGCAGATAACTAATGTATGCCCTACTGTTATGTTTACACTGTGCTTTGTACTGTCTCGTCTCGATATGAAAAGTTATACTGCATAAATCTAGTTTTAGTGTGTTTAATAAAGTTAATTTAATAAAATACCAACAAAAACAAACTTATTATTTATACTATTTCTACATAACATGTGTATAAATATTCCTGATACCATTAAAAATATACAGCACATGCGTATGCATTGTGTATTACATAAATAATTTTAAATAACTAACTTAACAAGTAGTTAATTAAACAATTGTTATAATGAGTGACAAATCAAATGAAATATTTTCGGACATCGAAAGCGATTGCAAATACGAATCGATACTGAATTCAGTGCGAAATGTACTGAACTTGCGATCCGATCGACTCGTATATGAATTGAAGCAAAAGCTAAAACTTTGTGAACAAAAACTTTGCGAAAATGACTTACTTATCGATAAACTAAATTCAGATATCAGTGCAAAAGAAGAGGAAATTGTCACATTAACGCAAAAACTACATGATGAAAAATCAAAGGTGACCAGGGTAAATGCAAATTTGAAACATCAGCTCAAAATTTACGTCAAAAATCTGAAACATATGAAAGCTATTATATCGAGCGATGCGAACGACTCGCAACTTCTTTGCGACAAAATTCGATCGGAATCTCAAAGCAATGAGTCTTCGGATGACTGTTCGACCACTGATTGGACACAAGAAGACAACACAAGCGAAGACAACATTAAAACTACAAAAGTGGCCAAAAATGGCACAAAAACCACTGAATTAGTGAATATAAGTGAAGAGTTGGTACGGAATGGCAGTGAATACGAGACGATTGTATGCGAACCGGATTTCGTCGCAAAGCCGGCGCCGGAGACCGTCGAACGACGCGTTCGGCGCAAAACGCGCTCAACATATGGCCAGAAGCGGTATAAATGCCATTACTTCGGATGCGATCGCAGTTTCGCGTCCGTCGAGACACTCAAACGGCATATGCGTTGCAGTCACGCGAATCCGCGCACCGATACGCTCGAGCGCCAGTCGAATGCTAGTGCATCGGGTCGTGTGCTTAAAACTCGGCGCACGAGGTCCGGTGCAAATCGGCGACTAAATGAGTCGGTGAGTGGCCACTCGCGTCGTAAACGCTTCAAATGCACGTACAGCGGGTGCGCGCTCTCCACCGATAGTAAGTGGTGTCTCAAACGGCATGTCCTGAGCATTCATCTCAAGCACAAGCCGTTCGTCTGTACGTTCGACAACTGCACCGATCGATTCGCCCGTAAAGACAGTTTGAATTATCATCTAAATAATCATTTGGTTCGCATGAATAAGCAAGCAACAATTTGATTCTCTTTAATAATGATTACTCTTGTAATATACAGTACTTAAAATATTAATGTTTTAAATTTATTTGGTGTTTATAACTTATGAAATAATTTAAAGCACGCTAGAAAATGTCTATTAACATTTACAGTAAATGTGTTTATTAACTAATGTAATTAACTCAGTACAAACTAACAACAAAGTTATGTGTAGGGTTGAACGAGTTAATTTATCCACTTACCTGTAATTTTTGACATTTTAAAGTTATAACTGCAACTTTTAAACATGTTAATATTAATTTAGGTGACTAATTCATTATTTAATTTTGGGTCGTTTGTTTAAGTTCAATAAACTTTTGTTCAAAAAATATAACAAGTACAATGAATTTATTAACCATGCTAAATTAAAAAACAAGTTCAATATAAAAAGCAATTAATATTTAAATATAAATAAATTATGATTAGAATATTATTTTATTATGTATTAACGGTAACATATATTTTATTAGTTAATTGTAACTTACGCAATTCAAAAGGTAATATTAACATAATTTTATACTAATTATAATAATATTACATGATACTAACTTATTCTTGAGTAATTTATTAATAATAATTATTATACACTTAACAAAACAAAAAAATACAAAAAGTAAAAAGGACTTGCTTAATAAACTAATAATTAGATTTTGATTTTAGCAAGGTTTAGTTTTCGAAACCATTACCGACACCATCCGCAATTAACGAACGTGGATAAGAAGTACATAGATGCAATTAAGAATCGAAACCTATTCTGCAATTTTAACGGCAACTGCAAGGACTACGAGGCGGAGATCGCGAAGTCAATCAGCAAAACAGTCAAACCGTGCGATAACTTCTATAACTACGTGTGCGACGGCTTTATCACCGCCAATCCGGTGCCCGACGGCGCTCTCGATGTATCGCAATTCAGTACAATCGACGCTCAGGTGCAGAGAGACATCATCCAAGTGCTCAGTCAGGCCAACAAACACACCGATCCGTCAGCCGTCAGATTTGCATCCGATCTGTTTAAGGACTGCATCGATGAATGTAAAGTACACTGCTCGTTTTTATTTCAACACTTATACCTACGGGTAAAGGAGACATTTTTATATTTATGCCGAATTTAGATTAAAATTGCTCATAAACTGCTAGAGATAATTAATTGATGT
>JAQIXC010001102.1:0-16876 GCA_034697605.1 Metabelba pulverosa
CGTCGCAGACCTTACTCTTATCGATACACACATTGTTCTGAGAGCAGACATAATTGCCCCGACAGTAGGCACAGTCCAACTCATCCGACTGGTCCATGCAATCGACGATTCCGTCGCAGATCTTCTTGAACTGACGCTCAGCTCTCAAATAGTCGGCACACAAACAGTTCCACTCATCCGAGCCGTCGATGCACTCAACTCTGCGATTACAACGAGCTCTGGCAGACACACAGGCGCCGGAACGGCATTGAAACTCACTTTCCACACAAGCACTCACTGCTGTCGTTGTCTCAGAGCCGTGACTGACGGTTGTGGTCAACGAAAGTATACGATTTATGTCGAGTGCCGACGACTGGTTCACCGAAACAATCTCGTCGTCATATAGGGCTTCGTCGGCGATGTCTTCTTCACTGTTGGCGACAATACCAGTGCTACTGATCTCATTGGTCGGGTATTTCTGGTAGAGTGCGGGCGGAATGTATTTGGGCAGTCGTTCGCCGTAGAAGGGCTCAGACGAGCCGAGCGGTCGAATCAGTTTCTGGGGCACTAAGTGCTCGGATTTATGGATCCCGAGCGGCAAACCCGCTATTATCTCGATGTCCGGCGCGGGAGTGGACGTCGAAAGTCGTCGTAAATTCGAATTCGTTGTACTCACGTCTCGAGTGATTTGATGCGTCGACGCCGTCATCGATGACGTGAAGAGTTGCGTTGTATTGGCAGTGCTTTCGGTCGACGAGTTCTGTCCGAATAAGTGCTTATTTATCACAGAATAGTAGTCGAAAGGACTCTTTGTTTTTGGCGAATCGGTCAACGAATTGCTCGAAAGGGATGGCTTCGCGATATTCGGCTTTTGGGTCGACGTTCCGATAGAACTCGGGATCAAAGAGTCGCTTGAATTCCAAGTTTTGACTTTGTCGGGGCTGAGGGAAGGCTTTGCGAAATAGAGAACAGGACTTCCAACAGACAGTTCGGGCGGTGAATGCAAATCCTTCACTACTGGTGCCGGAGATGCGGTCGAAGAGTATTGATTCACATCTTTATCTACCGCTTCATTCGCTGCCATTGTCTTGTTGTTGGAAGCGCTCAATACTTTATTTTTATGCAATTCCTGATTGCGTTCATTCGAATGCGATTCAGACCTATTGGTCGGAGGCGTGAGAACCGATGGCTCGGATTGGGTTTCTCTGATGGGAACGAGAAAGCCGTCGATCATTGACGGGTTCGGTGCCGCCGACGTCTGGCGCAACCATCGCGTCGACAAACTTCCAAACGGACTGACTGTCGATGAAGAAGGCGAAGGAGTTGTAGTTGTCGTAGTAGTGGTAGTGGTAGTAGATGTAGAGCTTGAAGCTATAGGTGACTGACTACTGCTGGTCGAGCTGTTCTCTCGTTGACTATCTTTGCTCGCATTCGGTCCCAAATTCTGGTCACTATCATCGAGAAGTCGGGGCACTTCACGCATTGGTATTCCTATCGGAACTGGAATTCTCAGATGTGGCGGATTAGGCCTATATTGCGGTGGAATACGCGGCGCCTGTAGAGGGGGTTTCAATAGAGGGCTTAAATTGTGCGGAACATGAGTTGGCGCCATGAGGGGAGGCGGTGGAGGCGCTTGAATAGGCGGTGGGATTGGTTTGGGCGGCAGTGGCTTAGGAATCGGTTTGTTTTGCATAACTGGTCGCCACTGACTGAAGTCAAGTCCTGAGACCCTAAGCCCGTCGTCTCTAATCTCCGTTCGCTTTAGTAAAACATTTGTCAAATTGTTTGGTTGTGGCGGCGAAGAGGACATCGGGGGTTGGGTAGTGCTAGAAGTGCTCGGAGTGGACGGGCGAATGCGCGAGCGGGTGGTGAGGCGAGTATTTGTAGTGGCAGTGGAGGGTGTGCTGGGTGCGGGTGCGGGTGCGGTCTGCTGCCGCCGAGTGAATGGCAGGAATGGGCTTTTGTGTGTTTGAGACTTTGGTGGCGCACCGGTTGACGCACTGGGAGGCGAAGTCGCGGTTCGAGTCCAACTATAATTGGATTTATTAGCGAAAACATTAAGTCGAATGTCTGTCTCATTAGAGGAATGGGTTGACAACAGAGTTGATGAATGAGTTGTCGGCGAAAGTGTTGAACTAATTAATGAAACATTGCTTTTGTCGGTCGTCTCAGTTGTAATATCTGAAGTGTTTATTATTTCGGACTCTGGCTGTTCATTCAGCACAGGCTGTATAGGCAGTGCAGGTGCATTGGTACTGGTGTTGGTACTGGTGTTGGTACTGGTGTTTACTCCCAACTTGATGTTGAACTTGTTTGACAATTGTTTCGAGTCTTTAGCCTTAGCAGCAGCAGCCGGTGCTTTGTTCACCACAACACCACTGGGTATATCATTGACATTGCCCTCACCGGCCGTCAGATCCAAATCACTAAACACTTCAATCGATTTCAAATCAATGATGATTTGCTCGGTTCCGGTAATCTTCAATTGGCTAATGCCGTCGCGCAACTCCTTGGCCACGGCTCGGCCTACGAGCACCTCATCGACGTGATACTCGCCGTTCACGTTCGACTCGTCCCGACTCTCGCTCGCCCTCTCACTCACGCTCTGACTGGAGTCGACAATAGAGTCGGCAATTGAGTCAATCTTTCGTCGCTCTAAGTATATACGAAAGTACACTAATAGAGAGCCCTTTCGGAAGGCATAGACTTCCTGTTTGGCGATCGCATCACTCATCGCACTCGTCTCTAACGCCGTTGCAATCTGTGTAAGAAGTCGCAGAAAAGCATTGTAAAAATATAAGTGTTTTCTATACACTCGAAAGCATGCATTCTATTGAAGAAAAATACATAATTTCTATTTTAATGTTCATATAAACGCAAAATTGCAGTTCATTTGTGTCGAAAGTATTCTTATGAAACGAATGATGAATGACATCAAAGCGAGAGATCTCAAGGATTTGTGTGAAACAAAATCTAACAAAAGTAGAATAAAAAGCATAAATGAAATGCGCTTTTCATGACTGATGTGCAAATGTGGCTCTCAATCTCATGTCCGTATTCGGCCAAATGATCGCAACTCTGGCCGACCATTCAAATCGTGGTTTGCCTTTCAATCAATTCTAATCATTTAATTCGTAGTAATCGGCGAATCATTTGCGGCGAAAATGAGAAAAAGTCAAAACAGAGTTTCGCTGCTCTTCTCGCTCTCAAGCCTTTCATCTAATCTATTGTAGGGAATGAACGGCGAGTAGTGATCCCGACTAAGGAAGTATTGAAAATCACAATTTGAGTGGCGCTCGTAACCCGGGGGCAGTGTCAGGCGAAACAGCATGCACTAGGAAAATATTACCACTACAGCATTTCAGTTTCTACTAAATTATCTATTCAAGTGTGCGTTGACTACATATTTCGCGAAGACTATTGTCCGCTTCGAAGAATAGATGACTGTCTTGTCAGTAGTCGTCAGTCATATGCACTTCAAACGTACACTAATTGACGACATGAGTGGAGGAGTTGAATGGTATTGATAGCTATCGGATGAGTTAACGCATGTATCGAGACTTTCTGCTATTGAGACTTTGCCAGCCATGCAAACCGGTTTAGAGAGAGAGGGAGAGAGAGAGAGAGAGAGAGAGAGAGAGAGAGAGAGAGAGAGAGAGAGATATCGGTAGAAAAAATTTGGGAACGGCTACCGAGAAGGCATGTGTGGGTTCGTATGTATAGCCCAGTAATCAAGCGCTGAATTGAGAATAATCTGTTCCGGTTTACGCTATGTCTCTACATATCTATGCATTCGAACAAAACTCCAATCATTAAAAACGGAATGCATTTCAAACAAAAAAGCGAATATGAAATCTGAAGAAAAAAATTCTTTTCAAATCATTAATCAAAGAGCGAATGAATAGAACTGTTTATTCCTATACATCATATCGTCATATCGTCTCAAAACGCATTGCTATTCGCGAAACGCAAAAAAAGACAGCGATTTTCAAAAGCTCGGGATTACTCCGCGATTGCACTACAGTTTTCAAATCAGATTAAAAACGCTTTTTACGATAAAATTGTACAGTGTTACTATGTTATCATCGCAGTAAAAAATCAACTGATAAACACTTAGTACACGTCTAATAGGAATTATAAAAATTCGCGAAAATTGTTGTTCAAAGTCGGTTCACAGAAGGCAACGCTTGTGTTGTGTGTGTGTTGTGCTCTCTATCTCTCCATTCGCTGGTAAGTACAGTCGAACCTGACTTAACGCTACGCTATATATAATATCGTTTAATATTAGAAATTTTTTTCGTATACCGTTCCTCTCGAAACAAACAGTTTCGCAGCAGAACACCAGTGCCATAGTCAAGAGCGTTAGCTACTAGTGCCCAGACTCCGTGTGCGCGTCTCGATGAAAATGGATTCTCTACTATTGGAAAAATCTGCATTCCACAATCCACAGCTCAACCTCGGCGATGCGACCAAGCGCCAAAAGGTACCATGTGCATTTTTCAATGCAAAAAATGTTTCCCTCTATTCCGCTGACACTCCACTCGACTCTCAAATCTGGGGAAAATTTTTTCGTTTTGTTTTCTCTCCCGTATTGCACAATATTAATATCTGTGTACTTTATGCCGTATATTGCAAATTCCAAATACAAATACAGTATCTATCAAAATTATGAAAAATGATTTTTAATAAAGTTTATGACGCAAATCGATTTTTCTATTGTTTGTTTCTTTACACATATTTTAAAATTGTTTTCTGGTTTAGCGCTAAACCGTAAAAACAACACAAACTTGAAAAATAAGCCGTAATTCCGCGAAACGAACAAAATCTGATTCTCATATGAGATATGAATTATCATTAGTTTAAGTTTAGGCTTTAGTTTTTTGCGCATATTTATCAATATTTTTATGATATTTAGCCATTAAATATTTAGCATAGATAATATATATACAGCATATCCAAATAATTTATATCAAATTCGGCGTTTGCTAGTTACTTTCCAAAAACAAAAATGTTAAATTTTTAATGTTTAATAATTTATTAATTAAAAGTAGTTTTAATGTTTTCCACTCATGTACAACGCTCAATGATATTAAATTTTTAAATTTACATTGCTACATCTGTATACAGTGGTTTTGAGATTTACTGCTTTTAATGTCATTTTCAAATATAAAGAATACAATTTTTAGCATGATTTAAAAATGATATTATATTAAACAAAAACAAAATATTAAAAACAAAAATTTTAATATCTTTTGCTTAGCACTAAAAATGTTAGAGAAATGAGAAAGAAGTAATACAGTTATGATTAATTTTTAAAGAATATTCTAAAATCATGTCAAAAGCAATTATATTATTATAACTCATTTCCTGCAATAAAAATGTCTTAATTTAAGCCAAACGTAAATTTCGATCTTTAATGGACTCGACTTCTAATGAATACAAAGAATACAACCGAATATAAGGAATTATAATTTAATTTAGACTATCATTAGATGTACAACAAAAGTGTCTAAAGTTTTGACAATTAAATAAACGCTAATTGTTCTTGCTAATGTGTATGCAGGCGTTGGACGTGGTCAAGGATCTCATCATGCCCATGTGGAAACTACAAGCTATCCAGGACCAATTTAGCGAACAGATGAAACTTGGATTAGAGGCGAATCCGGCCAAGAAGTCCGTCTTCTATATGTGCAACACATTTGTAACCGAATATCCCGACGGCAGCGAAGAGGGCGATGTGTTGGCCATGGATTTGGGCGGAAGTAATCTGCGGGTAATCCTGGCCAGAATGAAGCCGGGCCACGAGACCGAGTTCCGCATTCAGCACTACGAGATTGCTCAGGAGTACAGGACAGGCAAACCAGAACAGGTAAAGTAGCTAACATTTAATCAATAATCATGTCGATTTAACTTTTATACTAATAATTTATTCATTGCAATAGTTATTTGATTTTCTGGCCATTTGTATCGACGACTTTCTGAAGAAAAACAGTGACATTGGAGACAAACGACTGCCGATGGGCTTCACCTTCTCGTTCGGCTACGACCAGAAGGCCTTAGATAAGGGAATAATTCTCGAGTTCTCGATAAACACCGATTTGCCCGAAGCTATCGGCAACGACGCCGTCAAGTACTTGCAGGACGCCGTCGACCGCAAAGGGCTGAAAGTGGATGTGTTGGCCATTGCCAACGACACGACCGCGTGTATGGTCTACGGCATGGGTTTGAAACCCGACACTTATATCTGTTTCCTATTGGGTTCGGGAACTAACACCTGTTATATGGAACGAGTGGATCAAATCGGGAAAATCGATTCGATGAAGACGTTTGGCAAACCAATTGAGAGCGTTATTGTCAACATCGAGTGCGGCTTTTTGGGCGACAACGGGTCTCTCGATGCGGTCAAAACCAAATGGGATTTGGAGATCGATCAGGAGTCGCGATTTCCTCGCGCTGTTAGGTGTGCCCTACCGGTGCGCATATGTACTTTGAGCTAGTTAATTAAGTATTTTTTATTATAATCATGTTTAGTTTCGAAAAGCTGCTTGGTGGTGTTTTTATCGGCGAAGTCGTACGCAAAGCACTGTTTGCTTTGGCCGAGAGCAACGTATTCCTGGGCGGCAAAGTGTCGGATGAGCTGAAGACGAAATTCACGTTCAAAGGCCCCGAACTGTCGGCAGTGGAGTCGGCGAACAAAGACAATCTCAATTCGGTTGTCACCGATATTCTCAACCGATTGGGCTATTCGTGCGCTCAGATCACGAGCGACGACATCGAGATTGTGAGATATGTGTGCGCTTTGGTCAGCGTTCGCAACGCTCTTATATCCGCCGCCAGTGAGTCGTTAATTCGAAATTGATATTAACTTAATTTAATTAATCAAAACTAAAAACTCTGTTTTGACCCAAACATTATGCAGATCTGGCGCCAGTCGTGCGTAAAATCAACAAACCGTTCGTCCGGATTGCCGCCGACGGCTCGCTATACAAAAAGCACCCGAAACTGCATACATTGATAACCGACTTCTTGAAAGAGCTGTTGCCGAAGGAGAACAAAGTCGAGCTCTTCTTAGCGGACGACGGCAGCGGCAAAGGCTCCGCTTATATCGCGGCCGTCGCCGCTAAACACAACCAGAAGTCTTGAGTCAAACTTACAATTTAGCGCTTAATTTAAACTAAATTAATACCATAGATAAAACTATTTTTGATATTAAACTGAAATTTTACACAGATGAAGCAATTTTATACGCTGTTAAATCAATTTAAATTGAAGAAATTGTTTGTTATTTTTTTATAAAAAGTTTGGAAAAAAACGTTTTTTAATCGATTTTGAAAATAAAAGTGAAAAGCATTGGAGAATTGGCACCAGATTTACGGTTCAATGACTCCCTGTCGCTGCACATACCGCCCGATCGGAAACGAGTCGTATTTGACGTCACGCTTGCATTCGCGCGGCTTTTGGCCGCGATATGAGTCGCAGACCAACTTCGGCAGATCTGTTTCGGCCAACTTCTGCGTCCGGTCGTCGTGTTTGCCATCGATGGTCAGCCACGGGATCCACGTCTGCGGCGGCTGCAACGCGAGCGTACGGTTCGCCATCTCGAGCTGCAGGAGCGTCGAGTAGGGGCCGGTAGCGCAGTGGTAGAGCGCCGGCCAATCGACGTCGAGCTGATGGGAACACTTAAGAGAAATAATTTGCAGTTTTAGATCGTTTGTCGGAATCGGTTTCGGGTTTTTGCGGCAAAAAATAATTAAATTTCACATTTTTTGCGCTCATTTCAGGTTTACTCCATTCGCCGCTTCTGAACGCACAGTCAATAAACTCGAGACTCAGTTTCGTATCGTTTCCCACCTTTGTTAGCAAACAGGACTGAAACGAAAAAGTTTCCATCATACTACATTTTTTTTACCTCACCATCAGATTCTAATCTCTTTATTCGCAACAATTCAATACACTTTTGCCTTCTATTCAATCCTATTGTATATAATGTTGTCTATACTGTATAGACTGTATAAAAGCCGGATAATTGCATGGGTGAGGTTAGGCCGTTGGTTTAGCATTTATCTTGCTCATTCTATCAATAGGCAATTACTATCATTATTAGGCATTAAGTTATCTAAAATTTATATACCTCCATTATTTTTATAGCTAAAATACAGGCTTAAAATGTTTAAATTTTATACTGCTCGATTTATTGATAGTTTAGCCAAAATAAATTCTAACTTTTTAATTTAGAAAGATCATTTTAGTAAAAGCATTAGTTATTCTGCAGTGGAAATGCAATATTAAAATAAATTTATTCTTTGTACTTATTCTCAAAAGAGAAAGCTTTTGATTAAAATTGTTTACAGTAATTAAATTCCTCATAAATTATGAATGATAAAAATGATAGCCAGTGATAGCGCAAACAAACTTGCATTTGATTTATGAGAAAATACTTCGTATCAAAAATTAAATGTAAATTTAATGCGAGATGAGTTTAAATGCAGATGCAAGTTTCTATCATGTATTAATTTAAAGATAAATTTTACGTGAATTCGATTGCCGAGACATTCATCGACGCCGTGCTGGCACTCGAACTGCACGGCTCGGGCGCTGGCATTGTAGGTCCAGTTGGCGTTTCCGAACGGAACGAATTCGATGTCAAATATTTGCGACAATTGGCTGTAAGTCGGCGTCAATTGGTTTGTTACGAATCGCCGGCTGTCCGGACACAGCGTCTCGTAATACACTCCTAATTGCACTTTCGCTGCACTCACTTCGCCCACAGCTACCCAACTCAGGCTCGATGTGAGAAATATAAAATTCAACACTAAAAACATTATTCAAATTAAAAACACATAAAATCGTTTTTGCAAATAATTATCAAGATGTTGTCAAGATATTGTCACGAAATAATTTATTTATGGCTTAAATATGATATCTAATATCAAAAGTCGTGATTAATGGCAAACAGTGTCATCACTAGAGTAATGACTGATATGTATTGACATTTCCAATTATCTCGCACTAGAATAGAATTAGATTTCTACATTATCAAGATAACTTATACTGTATATTTGTAATTGACTGTTGATAGAAATAAATCTTTTATGTGAGACTAAAGGCACATTTCAATTATTATTTTAATAGAAATGCGTTTATATACTATATCATATAATAAACATTTTTAAAAGTATAATTATAACTGCATATTAATTAAATATTTTACATAGTTATATTTTTATACTAAATTAATAAACTAATCATTTCATTTAAGTATATTTTAATACAAATTTTAATTATTCCAAGTTTATAATATTGTAAGTGAAATACAATTTATAATATTCAGTGTAATGTACTTAAACAAAGGAAATAATACATTTTATAATTGAAAAAACATATGAAAAATTTAGAAAAACATTCATGTTAATACAACTCAATTTGTAATCAATATATTGATCTTTTTATCAGATAATTTAACTATTAGACACGTGACTGATTCCAATAATATAACAAGTAATTATTAAATAAAATACAATAAATAGTTGTATTTAGTTTACTTGCAGAAAGCACACGACACTAATAGCTATAAATTTAACCATGCAATAATAACTGACAAGTATCTTGAGAAAACAAGAATTGAGTTAAGAAATTGTCAAAAGAGAGAAAAAGTCATTTATTAATAAGATCTCAAATTGTGATCAATTGTTGTGCCGAACGCTTCAACTACTCCAGTGTGCAGTCAGTAGTGTGTGAATAGATGTGCGAATAAACGCCTCCATTGTCTGTCAATACATATTTGTACTTAATATTGGGTAACATTAGTCATGTTTAATTATTGTCTTCGTACCTCTTTCCTTAAGTTTGGCATATCTATCAATTTTAAAATTGTTTTCAAACTATACTGGAAAATTTTGTAATAAATTCATATGTTTCTATCAATTAAAATTTCAAATTTATATAAACAATCAAGTTTGATTTTGCAAATAATCAAGTATTGATTGATGTATGAGGAACGGGGAATAATAAAATTCATTACTAACTTAAATAAGAAAGTAGTTTGAAAAAATGATCCATCAAATTTTGTTGAAAACTAGCTAACAAACAAACAGTGAAAAAATTAATATATCAGGTAATGGGTTAGAAGTATGTGATTTGAAATTTTTTATTAGTGCTTATGAAAGCGCGAAATATTCTTGATATTAGAGCTTTATATTTGATTGTACACTGTTAACAACGATTATTGTATTTTCTAAGCGTTAAGCTTGAGTTAGGATTAACAATAAAAACTAACAAGATGGTTTTATGTCAAAACGTATAAAAATTTTTAGTTAAGAGTAACTTAGCAATAAAAATAACAACATATTTATTAGTTTAAAATTAAATTATATTTTTATTAAAAACAAAATTGATTAGTTATTCGAAACACAAAATAAATTTTTGAATCTAAACTTTATTCAACTTTCACACCCGTATAAAAAATGTCGAGTTTTTGGCAAGAATAAATATCAGATAAATTTCCGAAACTTGATTCAGACAAACAGAAAAAAATAGTTTTATTTCGTTGAAATAAAAACAAATGTGAAGTTTACGAAAGTTTTTCTCCGAATGAATCGGATTTTTTGCTTTGATTCCGAAGACACTGTTCTCATCGACAGAAGAAAGGCCTAAAAACCTTGATTGGCATTATCTGTCATGGCTCACTTATCATGAACAATTTTTTGCCTTTCCTCTCATCCTCGAAACATAGTGTGTTATCACTGCTTCAGACACAGTCGTGCAATTTGCAAGACTGCCATGCACACTTTTTAAAATTACATGTATATGTCTAAACTGCGACGTAAAAACTGACATGGTACACGGGTCGTGTATTTGTGTATTCAAATATTGAAACACAAAAATCAATTCTTAAAAAAAGTTTAAATTTTAGAAAGAAAAAAGATTTTTTCACTTTTGGAGAAAATTTGTTTGCTTTTTGAAAAAAGTTTAGTAAACTTTCTATGCATACAAAACTTTTTTAAACTGTATAAATAATTTTATAAATTGTTTGCATAAACGCAAACTTTATTTTTTATTATAATTAATAAATTCAATACAAAAATAAATTACGAAATTTTATCAGAAATTTAAAACATAATAATAAATAAAAGTATTACTGAAATGCGTGAGTGATTGCAAAATTAGATTAAAATTAAATCAAAATTTTCAAAACTAAAGAAAAAATAATTTCTCATAAATTTTTAAGCGAATTATTTTCGATCCAATCATTTAAAGCATTGAAGAAAAGGCGATGTGTTTTGAAAAATGACTTTTCGTACAGTTATTTTGCGATAATTAGATCTTTAAACCAGAATTAGAGTTGAATTTCGAGTGAAAATTAATGATTGAAATGAAAAAACAATTTCTCAGTTGTGTTCTCGCCGTTAGAGTCGGAGTTAGAGTTCATTGAATATTCGCGAAACGCGAGAAAGGGTTGGAAGCGATCAAACATTAAGAGTATATCGAAGATACGTATTAAATAGTGAAAAATCGGTGCAAAACAAGCCTTTGAGTGAAAAGAGTTCGCAAAAACGAGTCTAATTATAGTCGAACTTGAAATTAAAGCTGAAATTTATTCAAACAAATAATACTGTATACTTTTTTATTACTGTTTATAATTCAAATGCACAGTAAATTCCAATGATTTAAGCATAAGATTAGATGTATTAACGATTTGGTATTTTGGCAGCGAATGCGAACATTACTTCCTATTGATTAGTGGCAAAGATTAGGAAAATAAAATAGTGATATGTGTTTTTCACTCGCAATTCAATATTTATACTGTGTAGAAATTGAAGGCAAAGAACTTGAAATTCTTTCCCTAAAGACTGCCCACAGGCTCTCGAAAATGTAAAATCTACGCAAAGAGAGAGAAAATGTTTGCAAATGTTTGAAAATGTTTAGAATATTTTGAGAATAAAGCGTAAGTAGTCTTCAAATGATTTAATTTGTTTTCATTTTAATGTTTTCGAAAAAATCACATTTTCTGAGAAAATGAATGAAAAAAGACAACATTTTCTTTTATTCAAACATTAATTTAAATGCACAGACGCTTTATTGCTGACGTTTAAAAACAAATAAAAAGTAAAATGACCTTAAGAATTGCTGATGCTAAAAATACAAGAAAAAGTTTATAAATGGGAAGAACGGGATGAGCTAAACTGTGAGGAGGAAATGATAAAGATAGAATTTTAATTAAACAGTCAATTTGCATACGAAATACAATCGAGACTTCGAGACAATGATTAGGCGATCGAATCGAAGGCCAAATACCTACACAAACGGCAAAATATAATAACGATTTTCCTAATTAATAAAAAATATATATACAGTATACTTTTATTTTATTTAGGAAAATGAGAAAATTTCTCGTTTTGTCTTCACTTTCTTCACTGCCTTTCCATTACTAATGAAAACCATTGAAAACAAGTTTTTATAAGACTTACACAAAAACATATTCAACCAAATGTTTTGTACAAAATTCTTAGATCAACTAAATTTATACGTTATAAAGCTTAATGAAGTTCTGCAATAAGTACTAAATATACCGTACAGTGTACATGGTAATTTGAGCGGTGGACTGTGTAAGATTTTCTTTAATACCTTGTTACAAGATATGTTAGCAACTTTGAAGTTTGCGATTTTATTTCCTCAACTAATTGCTTAAATGAAGAGCTGTTTTCGCATATTGTTAGTGAAATACAAACTGAGAAATCACAGGAAAATAGAATCAAATTCTTGTTTTGACGTTGAAGTGGAATAAAAACTGGAAAATCAATTAGCGATGAGATAAACATTAAAAATATTTAAACACAAAAAAATTGTTTTCGAAAATCAAGATAATGTAATGCTAAGCGTAGAAAATTAAGTTCGCAAATTGAAAATTAAGAGATACACAGCGTATGGTATTTAAAAATTAATGCAATGTAAACTTTTTTCTGCTCGAGCGTGAATTACCATTTTTATTTCATCAGTTGCCCTCAAAATTATTATGAAAAAAAGAAGAGTTTTTCACTAGTTTTGCGTTTTGTTTAACATTTCAATTGTGGAGAACTTGAAAAAGAAAATAACATTATTTTCGACAATAATTGTTGAGATTTTCATGAGATTGAGGCCATTATTTGCAAAATTACTTAATCATCAAAAGATGAGAAAACAGCGAAAATATTCTCATAAAACGAGGAGAAAATAATGCAAATTGTAGTAAAAGTGAAAATTTTCTAAAATTATGAAATAATTGATGCATTATATTAATAGTCTTTGGGTAGAATCTGATAATCGATATATACAATGAAAACATGTTATTAGTGTTATATAACGATTATCTCATTAAGTAATTATTTTTATGACCAATACTTCGACTCAAGAGACGTGATATTACACATAAATATAATACTAACTACTGTGCAAAATCAGGAGACAAAGAATTATGTACAGTATAAATTGTGCACTGTATAAAATTATTATAGAATTTTGCCTGTATAGAAAATGACGTCAGATTTTCTCTAAGGCATTAATTACTATTTTATTGATTTTTAAAATAAAAAATTTCTATTCAATATACAGTAATTAAACTTTTTTTATACTCAATACACTGTATACTAATACAATGTAGTTGTAAAGCACTATTAGAATCTTTATAAAAAAAATATTTAAACAGTTTCTTTCTTACGTAACGACATTTTTATATTTAACCAGACGCTTTTTCAAATCTTTATGCGTATATTGAATCGAAATTAATTTCGAATGAATAGTAAATTATATGCATTAGTTTTAAACTTAATTCTCGTTGAAATTAGCATGCTCGTTTACGCAAACAGGCGATTCGGCGTTCACTGTATACTTTAGTCAACTTTTGTCATTATAAGTTAATGTAACTAGCAGGTATATACTTCGAAAAAAGCCTTCAAAAAATTTCATATCATATCATCTCATCCTTTAATACAGTATTAGAGTTGTATTTATAGCGAATACTCGTTATTCACTTAATGCTAATAATGGCTTCGAATCGCTCGCTATTATACGCAATCGCTTTCGTATGTCATTCAGCGTACGGTTAGGTTAGTCATGAAAAAATTAAACGCAATTCCTATAATTTATCTCATCTTCATTTTATTAAATTTAGCCGTAAACTAACTAGCGCACGTATGAAAATTTCACCCATGTCTTTAATCTATGACTAATCTTTTTTTATTTAACAATAAGAATATACTTTTGCTTTTTCGCTGAAAAGGAAATGACTGCTAAAGAGATATTTTCGTTTCAAATTAAAATTTCATCTTTTATTTTAAACATCACAAAAAATTAAGTTACGCTACAATTGGTTACAAATTATTATTATTTTTTATTTATATAAAAAAGCAGTTGTGAAAAAACTTACATTATATATTTTTGTTTCTTAAAAATACTAATGATTAAAATGATGTGAACATTAAATTAGGCGAAAAATAATTTACATTATGTTTGGTTGCAATGGATTTAATGGAGAAAATTAGTGTTTTACTCATTTAAAAAAAACAAATTCTATATAATTTAAATATTTTCCTAAACTCCTAGCGCTTTGATATGAGTATCCGTACTATTAGACCGATTCGTGCAATTCGTTTCATCCGAATTGTTTCGGCAATCCATGACTCCGTCGCAAATGCTCTCGGCTTTGAGGCACCGGCCCAGCGGACAGCGGTGGCCATCGCACCGGCGGATTGGCTCCGGCTCTAACTCGCCGTCTGTTCAAACATCGATTGCAATTAAAACCAAAACAACATTTCACCCGATGTTTGATCAATAGCTTACTTATAACGCTATCAATCCATTGCTGGTATTTAATCACTTTGGTGTAGACGCCGGGCCTATTAGCCCGTCCACAACCGTCACCATTGCTGGTCACTCCCAGGAGAAACCATTTGCCGTTCCGCTTCTGGCACATGAGTGGTCCGCCGCTATCACCCTATAATTAACAACAAATATATACATGCAACTTTTTTACAAACTGCTAATTGTCGCGCATTCAATGTCTCACCAGACAGGCGTCACGACCTCCTCTGTCATACCCGGCACAGAACATCTGCACAAGTATGCGGAAATGGATTGAATTAATTAGAAATAATTAATTAATACATATTTGCAGAGAATAAGATCGCAATCAACTGGATTGCAAAAACTAACTTGATCAGTTATCTTATAGAGAGGTAAGAATAGCGTTCGTTTGCGGCACTCCTCCGTCGATATGACGGGTAGTTTCACTTCTTGCAGTGTATCCGCTGTTTGAGAACAATATTAATTGCTTTCAGTTTTTATCAAATATTTTTCAAACAAATTAATGTCTAATCTATTGGTTTAGAAAATATTCATTAATTATAGGCTAACGAAGAAAAGAGTATTTTAAGTAAAGATCAAAGTTTTGAAACACAAGGCATTGACTCACGAAAAATGCGCCCGTGCTCGAACAGCTTGCCCCAACCCACGGTAGTGCAGAGCTGTTGGTGCCATTTGGACACGTCGTCCTCTTCCGTCGGCATACATATTGGTCGCACGTGTTTGCTGTTTGAGCGCAATATTACGATTCGAGTGATTAATGATTGTTTGAAAAGCAAATTAATGAACTGTTTAATCGGGTTGTGAGGACAGCAGCAATTGCCTCAACAGAATGGGTTGTATGTGTTGTACAGTTTGTATGGTATTGTAATGGCTCTCTATATACCTATAATTAATTGGTTCGCTAAGCCTCAACATCGCGATGTCATTAATAAAGCCTTTGTCCACATAATCCTTGTGCACAATCACGTGTGTGATTCTTCGCAGCTGTTCGTTCGGGCTCTGGTAGACGTTTCCTCGTCTCAGTATACCGAACCGCGCCGTCCAATATGCCTCCCGAGTGCTGCCGAAACAATGCAATCAAATAGTAATCAATTACTTCGATATCGTTTACACAACACATACAGCGCTCGAACACTTAGTTTACTATTATATCAATAAAATTTCAATTAACTTCGATTTGATTTGTGATAACGCATAGGCTTTACAAATAAATGCATTTAATTCTCATTTCTTTGCATTAAAAAAGTTTCGAAATTATTTATAGACTTTGGTTGGGACTCACGCATGAAAACAATGGGCAGCCGTGAGCAGCCATTGCGAGCTAATGATCACACCTCCGCACTGGAACTCGCCCTCCCTGTACAGAGCCACCTGCCAGGGCCAGGAGCCCTGCGTCGCGCTCTGGCCGCCGACTATTCGCCGTCGGACGCCGTTCGTGACGGGACGAACACCGCACTCTGTAGGGGGCGGGAGTGGCCGACGAAATATCGGTTAAAATCAATTGAAAACTGGAGCGCATATCGTGTGCGCGATATCTCTCACCGAAATCCTTGCACTTGACGTAAGTCGTCCTCTTCGACAGGCACTCGGACTTCTCGAATAACGAACTCCACCTGAATTAGGGTTTAAGAGTTTAGTTGCATTGCGCGGCACCGGAAGTGTGCAATTGAGTCAATGAAATGTTCTATAAATAGTATCATGGTAACATTTTTTGCTTACATGGAGAGCGACGGCAATACGCGATCGTTCGGCTCTTCCATCTTAAAGAAGAGATTCGAGTTATAGTTGGAGAGACTCGTGAGTCGAACCGATTCGAGATCACCGAACGAGTTGGCCCTACAGATGGCTTTACCCAAGTCCTCGATTTTCCACATGTCGTCGAAGCGCCGATTCCGCTGTAAGTCCAGATCATTGGTCGTATTGATGTCGTCGAGACACAGGGGCGCCCACTCGCCCTTCTGCCTGATGTAGAGGGCGCCCTCCGGGTTGTAGTACTTTCCGGTCACGTCGAGCGCCTGTTCTTTCGGCACAAGCGATATGCACTCACTCTCGTCGTCGC